>PRKT01000404.1:195030-217894 GCA_003671525.1 Saccostrea glomerata
CCCCCCCCCCCCCAAAAAAAAAAAACAAAAAAACAACATCAACAACAACAAAAAAAACCCAACAAATTATTAGATAGAGAAAACGAAATTATCAAATACATTAAATGGAATTATCAGATAAAGAAGACGGAATTATTAAATAAAAAACAAACGGAATTATTAAATAAAGAAGACAAAATTATAAGATAAAGAAAAGGAAACTACTAGTATTAAAAAAAAGTAATGGAAACAAATTCTTTGCCAGGTGTTTAGAACCTTTTTATGTTAATATTTATTAGCTAAATAATAACATGGAATATCCCATTTCTTATGATTAAGATACCTGTGTTTGCTTTGCTAATGTTTTGTTTTATTTTAATGGATTCCAAGCTTAAGTGATGTCTTATCAGTCTATATTTCATGTTAAGGAGTCTCAAAGCGTTTTCCAGAAACTCTGTGTTATTACTGTTTTTTACCGTACAATATCAATTGTTTGATTTTCAAACAAGAACTCCCATCTTGTGATTCTTGCAAGTATATCCTGAGTTATGTGAACACCTATTTTTATATCTTATTGTCGCTGTGCAGGACATAATTTTCATACAGGGAAAATCTGGAAAGTTTGAAGAAATATAACAGTGAAAAGAGAAATAAAGATTTTTTAACACGAGAAAGCTAATCTTTTACATTTAAGTCCTGGCCGTGCGTTCAAGGTTTTGGGATTCTCTAACTTAAATGAACTATTTTCACATTAAAATTAAATTTAGAAAAAGACAAATTTTCAGAATGCTTGCTTGAATAAAACAACCCATGTGTATAAAGAACAAGCATGGTCCAGTTCATAGTTTAGGACAGGGGTAAGTGTCGCAGAGTTTGTTACTGTAGATATCCCCCTTTCTGCATATTATGAAATTCAATTCTATTAAATCATACGGTCCGCTTACATGTACATATTCTGATAGAACAGGAAAAAACACTCCGTTTTCTTTAGTCGGAGAATTATCTAAATAATCATTTATAAATCTAAAATAATAAATAGATCTTGCATGTATTTAGTTCCAGAAATATTATTTCCTTTTTTTTATTTTAAAAGTCGACGAAATAATATTCATAATTTTTTTTAAATCTAAGATCAGTATCAAGCCGTATTTCGTTTTGAAAATATCGATTCCTAAATATTTTGAAATATTTTGAGTGAAGAATCGTGCGTTAGCGTTAGCAATCGTGTAAGATCGTGTAACATGTAGAATCGTGTGCGTGAAGGATCGTTCGTGTAACAGGTTTAATAGTGTGTTAATCGTGCGGAATCGTTCGTGTAAAGAAATCGTTCGTGTAAGTTGTCAACAATAACGTTGCAGCCATTGTATACGGCTATGGGCATATTTTTTTTTCAAATGTATAATCTTTATTACAAAATTATTGTAATTTGTAGCCTTTTATATTGTTTAGCATTTTATGTAATGTTAATGGAAGGAAGACATTGTATCATTTCATTTTAGAACCTACTTACGTCTCTCTTTAATGACAAATAGGTTTTATTTAATGTGTAACCGCAATAGATTCAATGTTGCAATTATAACTATTAATTTCTTTATATTTTCACAATGTTTTGACATTTTGGTACGAAAGGAAACCTGCTGTAAGCAACAAATTAAACATTAGCAAATCGACTAAGGCGCCTTAAAAAGCGGAATTACGAGTAGGTTAGATTTTATCATGAAAATAATATGTTAAAAATATGTACCTAAACATTGAAATGAAAATCTTCGATTTACTTCTTTTAAGTTGTTTTATAGTAACAGGTATGAAAGGTAGATTTTATGAAATGGTGAAGAAACTTGAGCAAATAATATTATTTTCAATATGATATTTACAGTCACAGTTTTGAAACATCATATGCACATTTTGACAAATTGTCTCTTCAGTAATATTCAAAGCCAGAACGTTGGAAATCCATAATACATAATCCATAATGCTTACCCTGTGAAAGCAGAGTTAAGTAATAAAAGAAATTTAAATCCTAACAAAGGAAATTATACCACAAGATCAATTCTTAAAAGATGAATTTCAAGTATCAGAAAAAGGTTTTAATGATTTGGCATTGGATTATACTCTGTGAAATGTATAGGAATAGTATATTTTAGAAATTCTTGAAACTATATTTTGACGTTACATTTTCGTTAAGGGTGCTCCGCGGGTACAAAACATGTTGATTTTAAAATGAAATAAATGGATTTCTGTTAAATCGAATGGAATGAAACATCACACATCAACAAAACAAATATTTTTACATATTATGTTATAGTTATTCTAAATTCATAGTGAGGAATATAACGAAGATTGACACCGTCCACGAACTTTTCGAACAACCCTCGTATTTAAATAAAAAAAGACGAGCTGCAAAAAAGTGTCAAATACGTCATAGAATGAGGTATATATATATGCTACCGGGAGATAATCCTTTTATTTTGAAAAGAATTTCCAAATTTTACTACAACAATTTAATACACATATCGAGTTTTCAAAGAAGGTTAGAAATGTTATTAATATTCTATATTAAACT
The DNA here is from genome assembly GCA_003671525.1 of Saccostrea glomerata. Classification (NCBI taxonomy): domain Eukaryota; kingdom Metazoa; phylum Mollusca; class Bivalvia; order Ostreida; family Ostreidae; genus Saccostrea; species Saccostrea glomerata. The sequence goes on from PRKT01000404.1 coordinate 197,573, forward strand.
ATGCTTATTTTACTAAACTTAGGAAGACGAACTTTTAAAATTGCTACAGAATAAGCTAGGCAATATACAGTAGCCCACATAAATATTTTTTGAGAAGCGGTCGTGGCCGATCAGCAGAAGAGGCAAACTCCTCCATGACACCTGATCCCACTTTTAACGTTTAAGAGACAATTGTTTGCTCTGCTCATTATTTGGATGTTAAATGGACTTCTAAGCTTGCATTCTGTTGGTTATCTCCACTAATTTCATGAATATTGTCTACGATAATTCACCAATATTGTACTTTTCCTCTCTTGAATGAAATTAAAGTGTCATATTTCATATAATTGCCTAAAAAGCAAATATTGTTGGTTATGGTCCTAGACTACTTTATTTTTTTCAACAATTTCTTTTTCACTAGATCTCTCATGGATCCAATGTATAATCTCTACTATTAAATGTATCTTCGAGTACACTCAGTGCCTTTGAAATCATAGATCGCAGACCTCAAACATATCACATATTGGATCAGGTGCCAAAGAGGAATGAGCATTTCCTGCCGACCAGTCACACTCATAAACAACAAACAACAACTGCTAAGTTTTGTAAATAAAATATATTCAGACGCCCGAGGATGAATGTTACACACTGAAATAGCCAATGTCAATATGTTTCTATTTATAGTAATGTACAATGGTGTCTCAAACCCAGGAAGAAGAGCCGAATCACCCTACAATAAACAAAACACAATTTGATTAATTCGGAATTAATAAGATAATATACACTATTTTTCTATTTTTGCTATATTAATTTGGAATAAAATAGATCGTATGGAATTAGATTGGTAGGCAATCTGATTAAATAAGATTATTAAACTGGTGAATATATTTATATTTCAAAGACTTATTTTTTTTTTATTTTTAACAAATTAAGCTTAGGGATAATTGAAAGTGAAAGTAAATCTTACCGACGGCTCAGAGATCAGAGCCTTATTAAGCTGTAAAGAATAAAAGGGAATATATGAATATAAGTCAACAGAGGAAAATTAAAAAAAAAAACAAAATGATGGGAAAAGTAAGGTATATTTTTGTTGATAAAAATATTCCATTGCATTAAAAAAAATTAGAAAACTTAAGTTTTGAAAAATTTGTTGTAATACATTTACATTTAATTCAATTAATATTTGGATTGCTTCCAAATCCTGATACATAGTTTCAAGAAAAAAATTAACACTGAAAATAGTGCAAAATACATTGGGTACATGTGATTGTGCCTAGAGCGTAGTGAAAACATGTCTAAATTTTCCTAAGCTCTTCAACAAATATTGCAGAAATTTGTGATGTCAAAAATCATAATAGGGCATATGTTTTTATTATATACATAAAAATGAGTATATTATAAAAAGTCAGAGCAAATGAGAATGAAGAATATCTATTTGTATAAGTGTATCAATGCATTTGCATGGGAGAAGATTATGGTACACCGATTAAAACAGGATTAAAGCTGGAAAAATAGTGGAATATACAAATTTTTATCCATTACGATAAAGTATGTTTGAAGCGTTGGTGAATATTGAGGTCTAATAAAGGACAGCTTTGTGTATGAGTTTTTTTTTACCGTTATACCGGAATATTGATGTCACCTAAAAAAGTTGCAACTTTATTTTTGAAAATAATTGAAAAACGACGTGTACTGTTAAGTGAAATGATCTGTGAGAAAAACAATGATGGAAGAGAAAACTGCAGAAAAGTTCTTGACAATGAAGCAGAAATACGTCATGCAACAAATGCTGAGAAAAGAAAGTAAAAAGTGAAAGTAGAAAGTTGTGTATCAGCAAAGATTTGTGCACTAGATGGACATAGCGCAGTGCAAATGTGGGTCAGATCAATATCAAACTCCTGGTGATTCTTTGTGCTTGGATTTGAACACGACAAAGTGCAAAATAGCGCCTGTGCTAACATTCTAGTTGTACATTCGAAATCACGTGAGCGGCCGTTTTAAACTTTTGCAACAACCAGTCTTACCATATTTGTTGACATCTATAAAAATACACGAATAAAGATTAAAATTTCTTCTTTAAAGACCGGTAGTTTCTATAATTCAAATTGTACTTCATGAATTGTTTTAATTTTCAATAGCTTACCATAATTATCACCAAATGCTAAATTGTTGGCTAACTGTAAATCAGAATATAATGAATCTCCATTGTTATTAGCTTGAGCCTGGGTATGGGCTAAGTTCTGAGCTTGAGAAAAGGCAAAGTTCTGAGCTTGGGCGAAAACTTGAGCTTGGGCATGAGCTTGAGCTTGGGCTTGCGCTTGCGCACTGTTTATGTCACCACCAAAGAAGGGGACATCAATAGCCCCATGGCCATTAATACCGGCATCAAAGTGACCACCTTGGTTTCCAAAGCCAAGGCCAAGTTGTCCAGCAGAAGTTGCGGCCGAAGCAAGAGCAGCGGACGATGCACCTGCATCGACCCCGAAGGGGCCTCCGTTTGCAGCCCCGACCCCAATAGGGCCTCCGGCTGCAGCCCCAATCAAGCCTCCTGCAGAGGCACTAGCTACAGCGACGCCATTATCGGAATCATCTAATTTGAGGAAAAATGAATATTGAAGAGAAATGAAAGAAAATTGTAAAATCAGAGCAGAAAGAAATGCATGAAAGTGGTTATATGTCTTTAAGCAGGAGAGAAAGAGTAATGAAAATGAGGTATTATAAAATTTTATAGAAATTCCTTGTAACGTTTTGGATAAATAGATTAGAGATGAATATAAGAATAAAATATAATGGTGTGTATAACTTTTATCATGCTTGATGCTAATATTTCTATGGAAGTTTTATCTATCACAAAAAGTGAAATATTTACTTTTGGTATGTTATTTTCATATTTTATTTATAAAATAATGATTATTAATAAAATTTATTTGAGATGACTGCCTGTCAAATATATTGACTCTAAAATGGTAACATGTCGTTATTTAACTTTTTTGAACTTAAAATTTTGATGTAAACGTACCATAGTTAGGGCCATATCCACCGCCATCTGCAAAATAAATAAAGAAAAATCAAATACAGATGTTTTTAAACAAGCATATACCATATGATACACTATCTAAATAAAGACAATTCGGAACGAAAGACAGAAGAAACATAACGAGAAAGCAATGTCTACTGCAAGCAAGAAAATGAAAAGATAATCATTAAGGAATGATGGAAACATGCAGGAAAATAAGATATGTAAGAACGGGAAATAAGCATTGCTGAAAGAAATACATAACTGTATCAAGCTTGAGTCGAAAACAACAACTGGACATTTGCGTAAAAAGAGGAAAAGTGTAGAGGTAGTTACATATGTGCATAAATACAGAGGTTGTTCAAGAATAAAAGGTGCATAATGCTTGATAACATAGAAGTCGTTATTTGGTCAAGTATTAAACAGCATTCTCAGTCTATAAAGATTATAGAATGCCATTGATCTCATTATACAATTTGCGGTGAGGAATAGTATACGCTCAGTAATCCGGGGAATTGTGTATCACCAACCATTATAGATAAAAGCGGGTCCTGGAATTGAAATCTTAAAGCAAATCATATGTAAGGGATGTGCATCGATAATCACAAAATTCAATGCAGGAGAAAGAAAGGGAAGGAAAAGTCGAACAGCCTAGTTGCTGGACATATATATTATATATTTGCGTGCAAAGATAATATGCATTAAGGATACATATATATCACCTGGAGGCTTGGATATAATGTTCAGGAAAGTAGCTGCTGTGGGTACATTGGGATTTGTGATTCAACCTTACCAGTCCTAATAATTCGTCCTTGGACGTCTCCGCCCACCAGTATAGGAATTGATCTCCTCTCCTGGTATACAATGTCTCCTGCGCCACCACCGGATGTGGTAGTTCTGGTCCTCTCAATGAGGTCAGCAGAGCCAGCCCCGCCCCCGAATCCATCAGCTCGAAGTTCTAATGAGTTTCCAAAACCTGACTGTAAGTCTCCATATATACCATCAGATTCGGAATATATGCCGCCTGGTCCACCATAACCAGACTGTACATCAGAATATAAACCACCGGAACGACCGAAACCTGAGTCTACATCAGAATATATACCGCTGGGACCATCGAAACCTGGCCCAACATCAGAATATATACCGCGTGGACCGCCAAAACCTGACTGGACATCAGCATATATACCACCGTCCCTACCAAATCCAGGACCTCCGGGAAGGTATGGCTCTGTTGGAATTGGCAAAACTGATGGTCCACTAGAAACAGAGCTCTCAATAAATGTGGGACCTACACCAGGCCCAACATTAGGTGCTAGATTAGGTAAATCAGGTCCGTACAATTCTCCTTCTATTACGTCACCTCTGATAATAGGGCCAGTATTTCCTACGACGGTAGTGCGGATGTCCTGACGGACAATGGGGGCAGAAGGACCAACTGTAACCTTTCGGACTTTCTTGATTACTGGAACCATTCCTACGGATTGATCAACAACGGTGCGTACTCCACCGCCAACTGCTACCGAACTATCTACAACTCCACCTGCTCCGCCTACAAAGACGTCGTCTAGATGGGCAGCATCTGACCCAACTACTCCTCCAACACCTATTGAGTCTGTAACGACGGAACTAGCAGAAGCAAAACTTCCACAATCTACACCATCCGGGCCACATCCTTCTGCTGTAATTCAAGCGGCAAGTTCAAAGGTCAACGTTTGAAAAATCAACTAAGGGATAATTTCAAAAGAGAAAATAGGTAAAAATTTAAATAAAAGATACAAACATGAAAAAAAATCAGGTGAGGGATTTAAAAGAAGAAGAAAAAAAGGTTATAAAGTTAAAAGGGGGATACAAGATTGGCTTAAAGGTGACTGAAAACACATTGAGAAAAAGATATATAAACCAAACACCAGACACGAAAAATATTGCATGCATCAATAGTTACACAGAACATGTAAATACCATGAAAGAAAGAAAAACTTTAAAAACAAAGTAGAACAAAGTTACCATCACCATTAACAGATCAGATCATTTGTATATTAACGATCCGATGTATGGTTATGAGTGGATTTCCCCTCACAAAATATCAAAAAATATATCTTATATTTGTTCAGGGTTCGCAGATAGAGGGTAATAGTACATTATTCAAAAATCTCGTACAAATATTATTGAAATGTTGAGAAGAAAGTTAAAAATTGAAGTTTTGATAAACATAGATGTTGAAATAAAACATCAAACAAAAAATGTTTGTGGTTAAAAATCCATGAAAGCGTTCTTTATTTTGCGGGGACAAAAGATGTGTGTATATACTTACGTTTCACTGGAACGGGAACAATTTCAGTCAATGTTGTTTTTCCTTAAAGAAATAAAAAAAAAACATTAGAAGGGAGTTGATTTTTTAAAAATCTTAAAGTACATTTTTTATTCATTTAAATGCTAATTAATTAGTATACTTTGATTGTAATTGATCAAGAAAGAATGTCAACTTACTTGGAATGCCGACCTTCTTTACAACAGTGACTAAAATAAAAGAAAAATCAAGCGTTTTAATTAATATAAGAAATAAGTTATGCTTATATTAAATAAATTGTACAATTGATATATTATGTGAAATGCTTGATTGTTAAAATAAGATAATTTTTTGCTTTAAAAGTTAATTTACACATTTAAAGATATGCACATTTTTTTGAATAGAAGAAAAAATGTCAGACAGAAATCTATTATTTTCTTTTATTTAACCCTTTTCCTTCAGCTTAAACATTTCTTCTACTGAGGACTTGATGTATCCAGAATTTTCTCTTACCATCAATAGGAACTGAAAAGAAAAAAGACATGAATAAAAAAAAAGAAGAATGATGTCGTAATAGCTTTAACGATTTAGAAAATGAGTAGTTTTTTTTGTGAAAGTCAAGTGAATTTGAAAACATTTTTGTTAATTCTTAGTACGATTTGTAAAAAAAATTGCTAATTGTATGACTAAATGTGAAAACTGACCTTTCTGGACCTCCTGTGTTCTTTTTATATTGACACCTGTCAATAAAGAGATAAATTATATCTATATTTTCAAAGCAAGTTTAAGAAAACAATTAACACTCCTTAATTTTTTTTAATTTAATTACATTGAATATCTCAATTTCCTTTAAAATTTCAAAATAATTTCAACAATCTATTAATTCTTTTTTTTTTTTTTAGAATTTGTATGTACTTGATGTGAAATTTTGCATTTGGTAATTTTGTAACCTTCAATCACTATGTATTTCAGATTATTTATCAAGTTGCCAGTGGCAATACTCACGTGGGACGGGTACCCGCACCTCAATGGGAACATCAATCTTTCTGTGGTGGACCTTCTGTACCTTGACTGTTATAATAATAAAAAAGGTTCAAATTTCAATCTTAGAATATCGAATAATATTATGAATTTGATAAAACGATAATCGATTTATAATATGGTCGACCTATTAAAAGTTTTTCTTATATATTATTATTTAATGCGTTTTTTGTCATTTTCAGGAATAAATTAGTTTTCTAGTCATATATTCAGAATAAGTTTTGTTAAGTGCTTGATATTTTCTACTCACAGGGTTGTGGTACTTGAACTGAAAAAGAAAAAAAAGATCAATTACATATAAATTGACATCAGTCTTTGAGAATGATTAAAAATCAGGAAATGCATCTTTTGGAATCTGTGCTTTCAGCACCTAAATATTGGTAAACTTACCAACTTTAACTCTGTCTTTGTATACTTTGTGTGGGACATCAACTGAAAGAAATATATGAAAGAAATTAGTTTCAGATAGTTTAACTGGAACATTCTTTTCAATCCATTACATTTTTCATAAAACACTTTTTATTAACTTATAAGCTTTGTTTTGGAAATAAAAAAGGATATTATTGAAATTACATGAGTGAAAAAATGAATTTTATCTTAAATACTTACCAACTCTATTCAGCACCTTTGTGACTGTAAACAAAAATATAAAATATAAATTCATTAAATGAAATTGATTTTATGGCATTTAGGCTGTTTGTACCGATTTTGTGTTTGTGTTTGAAGGTAGTAATACATTAAGGTTGTCTGAGCCGATTTTGTGTTTGTTTCAGTAGTTTACAGTGGTAGTTTATTAAGGTTGTTTGTTCAATTTCTGTGTTTGTGTTGTGTTTTTGTTTTAAGGTAGTAGTGGTAGTTTAAGGTTGGTGAGGCCGATTTTGTGTTTTTGCTTCTTGTTTTTGTTTTAAGGTAGTAGTATTTTAAGGTTGTCTGTACCGATTTTGTGTTTGACGACGGGGTATGGGCGTGGGACCTTGATGATCTTCTTCACGGTTTTCGTGTGCCAGACATCATCTGAAAAGAAAATAAAAAAAAGTTCAACCTACATGCGTTAAAAACAGTTAAATTGTTAATTGTAAAATAACATATAAAAGGATTCACTGTTATGGATAATTATTAAAAGGCGAAGGGAAAACTTTGGAGATTTACTTGTATTTGTCAGTACTCTTTAACAGAAATGTGGACAAGAGGAAACTTTTACGAATAGTAGAAATTCGTAAATTTTCTCAAGTTCTCTAAATTGTCAAAGTTCTAACTTTTGCTTATGAACATAATGTGTTATTGAACGAATTGATTGTGTATGCTTTAATAAGTTAAAACTGGAGTTTGTGACGCTTTTTTCACTGCTTTGGTGTTTGATATAAGGTTTCTAATGGATTTGTATTTTTTACAAATATTTGATGACTGTATATATAATGTTTCTTTCTTGTACTTACATGGCCTCTTGCGGTAATTAACTCTGACCTCTGAAAAGAAACAAAAAGAAAATAGGATTTATTTATTTGTAATAACAATATTTATCATTCAAAATTACATTTGAACAACTGTTAAGTCAAACTTTTCTTTGCGCAAACAAATCTTTTTATAGTTAGCTTTTGTTTGGAAATAAAACACATGAATGGCTGTGACTGTTTTACCTGAAAATCAATTTGTGCATGTTCAATCATTTATGTGAATGTTTTCCTTTCATGACTGATAAAAAATTCTGTTACAGACTTTAAATTAACATAAATTAAATATATGGAGATAATGAACAGTTTCCAATCTCAAACATCATTAAAACAATGAAAATTTTGAGCAGAGCAACTACGGACCTCAAATTATAAGAGGTGGGATCAAGTGCCATTGAGGAGTAAGCATCCCTTGTCAAACGGTCACACCGTGTGCTCCTTGTCATGATCGGAAGAAATTGTCGACAATTCAGTGTGGAAATAATAGCCTTATAATTAAAATGAAAAACGTCAGTCAGCATTTCACTTGATGATCAACTGTATCTGCTGACAACGTCGTTGTATGAACCATAGAAATGACCAAATAAAAAACTTACGTGGTACGTGTTTAATATGGGGCTGCAACAGAGTCTTCTTAACATCGATGGGGAATCTACGAATATGTGGCTGCTTCAAAATCACTAAAAAGGATAGAAAAAGACAATCAAAGTTACTTAAATCAAATTTTTTTTGCCGATTTCAAATAATTTTTGGTACGATTTGTAGTCCATTAAAAAAGTGTGTTTACTTACATTTCTTTTCGACGATAACCGGCACTGTGAAAGAAAAATTAAGAAAAAATCAAAGTCATATAAAAGTTTTTTTTCGTATACACGGGGTTCTAACTAAGCATTTATTAGCCTTGATATTATTTTACTGCTTTGATATAATAAAATCATAATTAAATCTCTAATAAAATGAAAAATTACTAAAAAGGTTCCTTTCATATACATGTATTTAAAAAAAAACTGATTTGAAGTGTATCATATCTTCTGAGAAAAAAGAGAAAATCTGGCCATTTTTTTAATCCCTGATAGCATACCTTCACGAAGGATGTCCCTTGGTACATTAATTTCTTTGACGACTGTCTGTCTGATGGGAACATGTTGGATTACTTGTTCTGTAAGGAGGGATTAAAAATGTCATTTAATGAAATATACAATCAGCATTTAATAATATCTAAGAAACACTGACACCTCGTCTTTAAAATTTTTTTATTTCTTTCATTTTGTCATTTTTAGATCTTAAAAATCAACTTTAATTGTAATTTGAGTGTACAGTTAGATTTTAAGAACGCCAGGTTCATTGAAATTGTTATTGAAAATGCGAAAATCTTTTTTTCTTACTGGGATGTTCTTGAAGGGCGGGCACGTGTCGAACTTGTGGCTTAGGAGCGGCTAAAAAGAAAAAGAAAGGTAAGAATTAGGTTTTCAAAGTATACAAAATTAAGAATCACTGTAACAAAAACGAACATAATAGAAATAGAACAAAATGAATAAAATTTGTTTTAACAGAAGTTTATCTCTTTCTTTGTATGGTTTGAAATAAATATATGTTATATCAATTCATAGTAATTAATATTTCTGAATAAGAGAAGGTTGTTGCATTCAGTTTCCACTGCGGAATTTCTTTCAATTCTACGTATGATCGAAACACCTCCATTCTTTACACTCAATCACTAGTTTGAGAAAGAATATATTAAGAAATCCTGTACTTACGAACATGGATGACTGAAAAAGACAAAAGGTAGAAATGAACAAATAAAATAGATATCTACCTTTTCAAAACAAATTTATATAATGTTTGAAATGACTTATGATTTCAAATTTAAAAAAAATAAAGAATTAAAATTTTACAAAAGATACTTACTCTCTGTGTGTTTTCTTACAGGTGGCAATGGATCTGTCAAATAAAGGTATTTCGGATTAAAAGATAAATAAATTAATTAACCAGCGATTAATTAAGATGGCAATGAGGCGACGACACCTATTGAAATCGGAATGTTGCATAGTCAGTTCAAGTAAACATATATTCTAAAATTTAAACTACGGAAGCATTATTGTAAAAAAATGGATTGGTTTTATTATTTTTTTTTGCTTAATATTAATTTAAATTACAGTTGATCTCTCTCTCATTCTTTCGCTCTCTCTGTCTCCCTCTCTCTCTCTCTCTCTCTTTGTATACTTACCTCCAATGGCGAGGCCTGTAAAAATAAAACAAAAAATCTTTATTTAATTTACACGTATGCTGTAAAGATATCCACTTACTATATTCTTCAATAACCAATCTTTATTGTTAAACATATATCAATACATTCAAATTTTATTTTAAAAATAATAAAATAACAGTTAATACTCCATATCTATTTATAACATAAGTTTTGATGACTAGAAGTATATAAAAAGAACGTTTCATAATTTTCATTTAATGATTTACTCTACTTCGCAGTCAAAACAGATCCAAAAATAACACTAATTGTCAATTAAATATAAAAGGTAACATTTAAAAAAAAATACTAAGTCCAATCGAAATTGACCGCAATCTTTCAAAAAAAAGTTATTCAGTACAAGTCAATCAGACAAAAATTATTTATTGCCCATCAGGTAACGTATACCTTGTACTTAATGCTTTGCATAATTACATGTCTGAAATTACATGCCTTAACAATTGATGTTTCTAACAAGAGGTCATTCGTAACAAAGCGTTTGATGTTAATAAAAAAAACATAACGACGTCTTGTACGAAATTCCTCGATTGCAGAATTGAAACCTCCCCTTTGTCTTAAGTACTTGTAAACAAGCGCATTACCATGTTTTCGTCCAGCAGTTACAAAGGCACCTCTTACATCAATTAGACAAACCCATCAATTTAATTTTTCGCTAGGGGGCGCTGTCTGGTTGAACTAGCGGTTTTCTACCTTCGTCTGCTTTTGGTGTGTGAAAAATCACACGTGATGGAATTAGATGTTAAAACAATAAAAAAAATCATGATTTAAACGGAAATTGACCACAAAAAGATGTAAAAACGAGGAATATTCGTGTTTCCGCCTGTTCTTTAGCAGATTTCAAATGAAGATTACAAGATTACACGAGTCAAATATTTCTTTCAAAATCTCGTTTGTTGAATAGACATCAGTAATGAATCGGCACATTGAACTCTACATTGGTGGAAACAAAAATGAGGAAATGCGTAATTGATGCAAATCTAATGCTTCAATGGTTTTTGTTTTTCCGTTTCCTTTTTGGATGAAAAAGCAGAACTTTTTTGTTTCAAGGAAAAAAAAAGATGTACAACTTTATAAACGTTTTCACTTTTAACTAGAAGTATTTATTAGACACAAGAGTAAAAAGGTGGGAGGGTCTTTCATCCTAGACTTTTATTAGTTCAAGACACACACTTAATGTCATTGATCTTAAATGTACAAGAAAAAGCATTTAAAAGAACATGATGACATTGTCATTTATTAGAAATACAAAATTCATTTGAAGTAAAACTTGAATTAATTTTTCTAATAAGACAAGGAGTATATAACTGGGTGTAACTTATTGCTAAGAACACCAGTTTGAATATAGGTATCAAATTTATGAGAGAAAATAGATTTTGAAAAGGTATCGGCCAGACCAGAATTGAAAGGTTTTGAAGATGTTTGGTTTAAATCATAAAGCTTTTTACATCCTCGAAAGGCATATTTATCCAGGAAACTGTAATTAAATAATAAAAAAATGGGTAAAATATCAATTATATTTATTGGAGAAATTTATATCCCCCAAATATACAATGATCAATACAAAAAAAGATTACAGAAAAATTCAACGAGACACACCACAGCAATTGTAACAAACAGTCTATATGAGGCCATCGATAACTATTCATGCGTGGCCAGTATTAGCAGAATGCCGAGTCCGACATGATTTATTGGCCCAAGTGTTGCAGTTGTCAACATTCCTACAACTGAAGCTTCAAAACGGCCGGACCACAATCAATGTGACGGTTTGATAGCTATGTTAAAGACATCCAGGTATTTTATGTTACGATGTTAGACCACGGTCCGAATAAAAAATAACCCTACGGCCTTCGGACTTCAACCAAACGGGCTGCATAATCAGCAATTAATAGAAGGGTATAATACACTGCGCCACATTGAATTGAGAATGACCTAATTTTTCAACCAAACTGAATTATTATAGTAATATTTTGATAAAAGTACTTCTTACTATTTCAAATAAAATATATTTTCTAATCTTTAAACTTATATGTACCTCTGAGCAAAAATTTTGATTTAAATGACATACAATCCCAAAGGGTATGTTAAATTTACATTATTGTACGTTTAATTTTGATCCATGAAGTCACTTTTCTGAACAATATAAGCACTGGAAAAAATGCATATTTTTTTCTGCATTCAAAAGGGTATTTTCATTTTATTTTAAATTTTGAAAATGAAAATAAAACTTGCTCTTAACACTTACCCATAAGAGCCGAGAGGAATAATACAGCCAGCATCGTCCGTGTTTTGTGACAATGCGCGCTCAAGTCCTTTTCAAATGCTCCCGTCTAGCACAAATTATTACAGAGGAAAGTATATATACCGAGTCATTAAATTCCCAGCATGACCTATCGGAGGCCACAGATATGCGATATTTCCTTTAGGACTGTCAATCAAAACATTTCCTGACACGCCTACATCATTATGAAAATTAAGGGGTGTGGCTGGATATGATAATAGCAAGATTTCGTGCTGGAGTCATTTACATATTCTTACATTAGTTGTTTAAATGGTGACTATATTTATATTATTAGCGAAAATGTAAGACGGGAATATTTTACTTCGTATATGTGATTGAGTACTGGATTTTTGTTTTCAAAAATGTGATACTTTACAAGTGTTTTTTGATATTTCATGTGTATTTGCATTTGTTCTTAGTTCCCCCTAAGGCGCCTCTCGTGTGTCATTATTGATGTTAATTACCGTCAACCGAGAAAAATGACAGGCAAGCTGTCAAGATAACTTCACAGTTAATCAAAAGGTCTGGAAATTTCGATTGGACATAATATATCGGAGAAAAAGGTTATATCTATTCCAAGAGCAAATGTTAAAATGAATCATGGGACTGTTCCCTTCTTTCTTAGAAATAAACCACACATTTACAATGAAAAAAAATCGTGTAACTTGTGGTTGGAATGGAGTTTTATATTAGAGACTTTGGTTTATTATTAATTGTTCATTTTCTGATAACTCTGCCTTGGGATCAAAAAGGCACAAGAATAGAGACGGCCAATACATTGATTTGCTAATGCAAGAAAAGAAACATGTTCGCTGAAGAATACGTGTTTATTGAAAATATAATTTTACAGACAGGATTTTTGTAGCGAAAGATTCATATTTTGGAACCTGCCACCATACATGTGTTTCAGAGGAAAACATATAACGATTTTTATTTAAGTACATGTTAATTTCCTACGAAAATTTTCTGATAGATAGGAAGATATAGCGTTAAGCTACGTTGACCGATTGCTTTTGTTAATTTTAGGAAGTCAGCAAACTTAAATCAATCATACAAATTAATGTAAACGATTATAAAAGTTAAAAAAGGTTAGTAGTACTGAATGTAGCTTGGATTTTAAGAGAACATTTAAATACTCTAATAGAAAAAGTATATTTTACAGTTAATAACAATATTGTCTGTCCTTTTTCAAGAAAAATATCTGAAGTGCTAAAATGTATCTTAAATTACCAATCTTGAAATTAAAGGAATTTTGTGGTTTTCATTTATTTATTTTATGAAAAGTATAAATAATTTTGTACAGGAAATATGAAATGAAGAAAAAAAAATTGTAATCAACGATGGTAGGGGGGCAAGAAAGGTGTCTTTTGAAACGAATCGAAATATAAGGAATAAAACCCCTAGATGGGATACAAAGTATAGTCTATAATCAAATAATCTCCCCATATTCTTAATTGTTTTATGTCAAATTATACCATTTACATAAAGTGTGAAATGAAAATGTTTCTAGTTTCTAAATCTAACACACTAAATTTATGTGTTTTTAATTGTAAGTATTGGAATGCTTAGGATAATTTTAAATATTAAATTCTTTAAGTATGTAGATTTATCCCTCTTATTTTCTGTCAAAAATATCAAACCACTGCTTAAGATTTTAAAACAAAAACCTAGATTGAAATGCAAAAGCACACATTTTATGTCTTATGTTCAATGCGAATTTCAAGTTTCTTTCTCGGTGGCCAATGAACCTTTATTTCCTTTTTTGCTCTCAAAATTCTTATTTTCCTTGGTGTCTCTCTTTCTTCAAGGGAACAACATCTGTTTGAAGGTTCTACTTTTGAACTCAATATTTCATTGGCTGATCCGTCTTAATAAGTATTAATCTTCTGCTCTATTAGGTATATTTTATCTCTTTTGACACAATTTGATGCTAAATAAGTGTTGGACTACTTCATTATGCAGTGTACACAGCTAATTAATGATTCAGTTTTTGGATTTTTACAAGTGATCATTATGCATGACAATGTTTATTGTCAAGGAGTATCAGATCATAAATTGTTATATTATCTGAATCATAATTTACTGCGATGTTTCTGATGTAAAGTGTTTGAAACACTGTGAGGACGAAAGTAATTGCAGATGGAACAAGGAACTGTGAAGATAACGAACCCAAACTCAGAAGCTCTTAAACAAATACAGATCAACAGAAGTGCAAACAAATACCTCTGAAACATCTGAGGATTGGACCATGTGCCGAGGAGGAGTAAGCATACCCTGTTTACCGGTCAACCTGAGCATACTTTTGAATGTTCCCAATAAAAAAATTATTCTTGGCCAAAATAATGCAATTTGGATGAAATTTTTCACTTCCAATTCAGGAACACTATACATACCGAGTGACGTTTTTCACACTGTTAGGAAATTTCCCCGTTATTTCATGACAATGAGCACATCGTGAATAAGACCATTCCGCAAGGAATACTCACTCTTCATTGGCATCTGATGCTTATTCTGATATATAAGAGGCCCGATTTTGCTTTGCTCCTGATATGTTTTGTATTTATTGACTTTTGAGCTTGAAAATTGAAAATTATCTACATATTTTCCATGCTATACTCAGCTGATATGAGCATGAATTATACAAAATGAATAAAATTTTAAGATTGATGTGTTTTATTCAGTTCTTTTTTCAAAACCTATGGAAAAGACAACTTTGAAAAAGTCCAAAACCTGAAAGACATATTGCACTTATAAGAAATAGTTTTAATGAGCTTTATAATATCCAAGGCATGTATTTATTGGAAAATCTTCCTTAAAAGCCGTCTTTTTATGAATTTCGAAAATAATTTTATCCTTTTATATTCATTATTGTATATACTGCATATATAATGTATATATGATGCAATCCGAATTTCTGCATTATCTCCATGCAAGTTCTAATATTTGAATAATTCAGCATTCCAGTAATTAACTGTTGATCTACTGGTTCTGTTCACGTGATTATAAGACAAAATCAAACATATCCATCATATGATGCTTTCGGTAATACCTCTTATATTCATTCTAACATCAATAAAAAAGATGCCATTTATATGTTTTAGTATCCTATGTCTTTACAAATAGATTCAACGCTTTGCTTTGTTCGTAAATGCATAAAAACTTTCTGGAATTTGAATGTTTTGCTCACACCTGACACAAAAAAGAAGCAAAACCTTGAAATATACTATCTCCAAAATTACATTAATATAACAAAGGTTATTCCTTTTACAGTTTATCTAAAATGACATTTTAGGATACGCTAAGTACAAAATTCATTAAAAAACCCCCTTAAAAACATTAATGTGCAAAGAATGTCTAATTTCCAAAGTACATTCTCGTGTTTATTTGACGAAAACAAATGAATCTTCAGAATACTGCTACATGTATTGATAGAATATAAATATTTCCTTACAATTAAGGAATGAAGCTTATTTCAACTTATATTAGACGATATAACACAACTTGGGGC
Source organism: Saccostrea glomerata (assembly GCA_003671525.1). NCBI lineage: Eukaryota > Metazoa > Mollusca > Bivalvia > Ostreida > Ostreidae > Saccostrea > Saccostrea glomerata. The sequence continues at coordinate 213,402 of PRKT01000404.1, forward strand.
AGTTTACGCTTTATAATTCGCGAAGCGGTTTATAAAAAAGCGTAAACTGTTCCAAGTATGTTATATCGTATAATATAAGTTATATCGTATAATATAAGTTGAAATAAGCTTCATTCTTCGCGGTTTATAAAACATAAACTTCCGAAGCTGTGTTTTATCGTATGATATAAGTTAAAATTAGCCTCATTCCCTATAATTTAATTTCAGTGCAGACAATGAGATAATTTTCTCCCTAGAATAAGACTTCACATTGAATAAATTTTAAAAGTAACGTCAAGCAGAGTAATACGTTTTTTGACGTAACTTACTTTGACGTAGGCAAGTTATGTAATGAAAAATGGATAAAAAAGTTATCCAATCAAATGGCGTGTTAAAGTAAAATTGAATTATTCTTTGATATTCTACTGGACATACAATTTTATATCTTTTACGATAGAGGGACTTATTTTTAAAAGCCTCAGCAATCATTTTGAACTTGTTAAGTGCAAATGAACTTTTGTTTTTTATTTGAATTGCGTTTCATGAGAAATTTTTTGTGGAAAATTTTCTTCTATTCATTTTTATGTTGGTGCATTATAATCAATCTGAAACAAATTCAATTACTGTTATTTCAAAACGACTGATGATAAATGATAATTCCTTTGCGAAAAAGTCGCTTGAAACTCATGCTTGCCAAAGTGCTTTTGTATCAACACCATAATAAGAGGCTGATTTAGAACAATTTAAATGTTCATTCTCATGTCTAAGAAAATCAGTAATGAGAAATCAGGATACAATCAAATGATTCTGTTAGAAAAACCAACACCCGTTTGGCAGATATTATGTCCCCAAAGCAAATTGTTTGAAAAAAACCCCAAAGAAAATAACATTTTTATTAAAAGTTTGAACATATCTGCTTTAAAGAAAAAGGATGAAGGATAACAGATATAAAGGGGGGAGTACAAAACAAACATAGTAACACCCCCACCCCCCCGTAAATCTGGAAATTTTCACGTCGATTTTATCTTGCGAATTCGGTACAAAATGCTGTTGATTAATTGTTACCTTTCAAATTTTGCAAATGATCACTGCTTTCTTTACATTTTCTCATTTTTAAGAAAAATGTTTTTGCAAATGCATTGAACTCGCAAATTTGCTAAAATATTATCTACAGCTAAATTTTCCAGATTTACGGGGTACAGCACAAAAGTGTTATTAAGAAGGATATGGAGATAGCGAACAGTATTCAATATCAAAATCCATAAAACAATACACAATAGGAGCAGAGCAAACACTGGCCGCCGAAACATCATGGGTAGGATCAGGTGCCATGGAGGAGTGAGCATCCCCTGCTGATCGGTAACACCCGCCTTGTGCTCCTTGTCATGATCGTGAAATAACGAAAAAATCCGTCGTCAGTTCTGTCTGTAAATAATGGACTAATAATTAGTATGAAAAACGTTAGTCAGCATTTGACTCAATGATAAATTGTATTTGCTGACAATGTCATTGTATCGACCATTAAATAATTATATAAATTGGGAGAAGAAGAATACAGATCAATGATATATATTTTTTACCTATATTACCCCGTCTGCTCTTCATCCAAGTTCTATTGTTTGATTTAAATTTTTAGCGTGATTACTGCTATTGAAGCCCTTATCTTATCACAAGACAAGGTTACATATTGGCATAAAAAGTTTCGATCAAACTTTATAAACATTGTAATCTGATAAATGACGATTTGATAAGACAATTTTAAAACATTTTAGGAGTAAAACTCTTAAAATTCTTGAGGGAGAGAGAGAGAGGGAAAGAGAGAGAGAGAGAGAGAGAGATCGAGAATGAGAGTAAAATGAATGAAGTATAGTGAGCTATTCAGCTGGATTTGCTCATTCTGATATTTTTCTAACGAAAAATATTCTTTTCTCGTTTTAAAATATGTTTTATCTTATGCATATGAAATAATAATAACATGACTTAGAAAATAATTTGCAGTTTTGTTTTTTGAAAATAATATAGGGGAAAAGTGCAAACTAAAAACTTTACATATCTGTAAGCTTATTGGACAGACACATGGTTCCTAAACAAGAAAACCTATGTTAAATTGCATGTTCTCTTACCATTGTGGGTCAATTTTAACAGGCTAATAGAGGGTGAGGTTGATTTATATATCGAATAAAAGGAAAATCAGAGACATGTTTACATAACTAACGAGGAAGTCTGATAAGAACCTAATTACATAACATTTAATTACCAATCTATCACCATAGAACAAGGATTGAGCAGTGGGCTGCTTAAAGCAATTGCTGACAATAAGGCCATGCTTAAAAATTGGAGGTTTAAATTTCAGGATAGGTGAAAAGCAGCGATTTTGCAAAGGAAGAGTAAAAAAAATAATTATGATAAAGGGTAACTTTATATTTAAGTGAAGAATTGTAAAATATTATTAAAAAAAAGAATTCAAACAAACAAAACAAATATACACACCCTCTTACACACTCTCACACACAAAATACAAACAAAAACCCAATCCTAACCCTGAGATGGAAATATTTTACCGTAAAATAGAAAATATATCCATTTCTATGGACTTCAAGAATGAATGTGCTTTATGTCTTTCTATTCTTCAATACTTCAAGTTTTTACATTCTATTTACTTCACAATGACATTTTGTTTCTTATACACGTTTTGCGATATTGTTTACATAATAATACCCAAACTGCAATATCATAGTTATTTCAACAAGAAAAATTTAGATACTTTATCTTTGAGATATGTTGATAACCAACAGCACTCTTGGACCATAGCAAACACGGACCTCTAATCATCAGAGATTGGATAAGGTGCATTAAGAAAATAAGCTTTCTATTTTGGAGTTATATGTCAGCAAATTATTTGATAGCCATGTCTGTTCTCATACTTCTTCAGTCTTCTTTCAAGCATAATGAAATAAATTGACATTCCATTAATTTTTTTAGCAGATCATGGAACATGTAACGCACATTCTGCTAAAACCCCAAGTCATGTAGATTTTGAATACATTTCCTAAAAATCATCTGATGAGAGAGAGAGAGAGAGAGAGAGAGAGAGAGAGAGAGAGAGAGCGGGAGAGAGAAAGAGAGAGAGAGTATGATTTAAATAAATTGTCCTTTATGAATGGAGGGGGTTGAATGCATTATCTACACGTGACTTCTCTCATTTGCATCAACATCCATCTTCTTTGTCGCCAGAATACATATCCTGGTGTCTCTGTGCTGCGTTCGCCCACGTGTTATATCTGACCAAGAATACTTAGGATATCATGTAGTCTACAAACTCAGTTATTTCTGGATGATTGAGAGACGTTCAAAGACCATTAAAGATGTTTATTTACAAACCAAAGAAATTTGTGGTCTCTTTTTAAAAAAAAAAGCGATGCATTTTTGTACATTTAACATTCCTTGCGTATTAGTGCATCTCACCACATTTCAAATGGTATTTCTATCAAGATATTTAGAAGAATATAAACAGCATTTCAACCCTTTGAGAATAATTTAAATTATCTATATGACATTCAATTACAGAATCGATATTTAGGTCCCTTTGAGCAGATTAAAAACAAATACTAATGCATTTACCTTCATCAATTGAACCAGTTGATACCAAATTCACAAGGAACGTGATGAATTTAAAGTTCAGTCATCACCTTCCATAACATGTGTAGTAAAAACCCTTGTCACCTACATACAGAGTAAATATCTCTGAGATGATTTGATACAGAAGAGCTACGTACATTTGTATGAACATTTTCTAGAACGATATATGTTATTGACAAAAAATGCTAAAGCAAGAATTACACCAGTCTTCTTCAAAGCAATCATTTTGTATGTTTAATGCTGGATACATTGTCCAGCAGGTACAGTCTATCATTATGTCAAATACTGACTTACTCTGTTTCATACTGATTGTTAGGCCCTTATTTTCACACTGAAATGTTTACCCGTTTTTCTGTTTTTTAGCAAAGGGCGGATAAGGCGTCTGTAAGAAATGCTGACTCCTCCGTGGCACCTGATCCCATCTCTGATGTTTTAGAGATCCGTGTTTGTTCTGCTCCTATCTTGTAAAATTTATTGAACTCTACAGCTCCAATACCGTTTGTTATCACATAATATTTCAGATGTTAGAAATACAATGTACAATTTGTTTCATCTTCAATACTAATTAGTTAATCTTATGCTATTTTTTTTTATTAAGGTAATTGCTGACTAACATTTTTAAGGTCTTTCGTTTCCAACGGAAGACCTTCTACTGATTCTGTTGGTAAAGATTATTATTATGTCGCCCCGAACGAAGTCGGGGACGACATATTGATATTGTACGCATGTTTTTTTTATCCAGGCTGTTTCTCGGAGATGGCTGGGGCAATCTTCCTGAAACTTTCCTCAAAGGACGATCACTGGTTGTAGTTGTGCAGTGAGGTCGTTCAGTTCCAATATGTCTACCGTTGCCATGGAAACCTGTAAAAAGCGAC
>PRKT01000404.1:219415-352589 GCA_003671525.1 Saccostrea glomerata
TTTCATTAAGGTCTTCCGTTTCCAACGGAAGACCTTCTACTGATTCTGTTGGTAAAGATTATTATTCTTTTTTTTTTCTTCTACTTCCTAGACGCCAACTTTGAGGCCTCATATCTCACTCATTTATCAACGGATTTCGCTCAAATTTTCAGACATTATCGACATTATTAAACTCTATCAGAGTGGTATCTAACATTTCAAAAATTCACTTCCGCTTTTGAGTTATTCCCCTTTAAACAAAAAAATATAGGCTTTCGTTTCCGGATAAAGGCTCAGAGACCACAAAAGCTGGAGCAGAATTTTTACTGATTTTAGGTAATAGAAGGATTGAAGTTGTGCACATGGGTTTTTGTTTTTCGATTTCTGTATTCACAATGGCGTTATATAGGGGTCAAAAATTAGAACGCCTAAAAGAGCGAAAATTTACACATATTTTCCTTTTTATCTTGAAAACTAAAAATATTTTGTTAAGACATGTAGAAGAAAAGTTGTGCATAATTGCAAGGGCTTTCATTTGATACTATAAAAAAGGGGCTGGCCCCTAAAATTAGGGATCTATGGAGCTTGGAAATTTTTGCATTATAACTCAAAAACGGTAAATATTTCGATCTGGATCATACGAGCAAAATTGTTCTTTAACACCTTTTAGATCTGATGAGAATGTTTATTTGTTCGAATATACCGGGGTTATTGCATAATACGCAGTAGAAAGCAGGTCAGGTAAACATGTAACGTTTTTATTCGGCAAGTAAATCTGACCTCTTCATGTGTATAACTTGCTGTAAATAATATACCCTACGGTATTTTATGTTGATTTTCTTCAAAATAAGGTTTTAAACGTGTTTTATGATTAACTATTAAATCATTTATTACAACTAGTTTTTCTATTTTTCTTTATTTAATTAGTTTTATAGTGAAAACGTCTTTCAAAGCGGAAGATATGAAATCTATCTTTCTACGTTTATCATTGTAACAAACTATATAATTACTCTTAAACTTTATACATCGAATAATTCACGATCATTAGTTGTATACATTTTACGATCCTCATGTTCATGGAGATGTTTTACAGTTATGTAACGCAAGCCGCGGATCCCACGCTGCCGATCGCGGTCACCAGTTTACACACTGTGCCAGCCACCTGTGGACATAAACAAAGCAAATGTTTGTGATTGTATAAGACCATTGTGTACAAAGACCTATCAATTAATAGAAAACTGTGTTTTTAATTACATCGCGAATCAGTAAGATTATTTCACCCAGCTTTTATATTGAATCGTAATTCCAAACACTGGTGCAGAAAATCATTTTGAATTGTGTTCGCTTTCTTTGGCCGCTTCGCGCAAAATTAAAAAAAAAATATTTCTGTATTCTGTGTTAATGTATTTTATTTCAATTGTAATTGAGAAGGGGCTTCGACATATAATTATAATTAGTGATGGATGGTGATAGGTAATATTATGTACGTTTTATTTTTTACCATCACTCTTTTGTTTCCTCCATTTACCGGGGTATCATTTTTTTTAAGATTAAATAAACATTGAACATAAAAATACTTTATAATATACTATTATTCACGTATTTGTAATATAGCAAACAGTTTATATCCGGTGTTGCCCGGTCCTCGTTTACAAGCACGTGGTCGCAGAGAACAGTGGGCATATGATATGTGAAAATCCATTGTGTACTCCGATAGTTACAACTGGAAAATTGGGTTTGAAATCATGTCGTTTCTTTCATGTCATTTAATTTCACTCTATTTCAGCTTGTTTAAATCAATCGTAATCGATTCTGCATTTATTCATTGCAAGTTTTATGTATTTTGATGGCCGAATAAACACTAGCTGGGTTTGCAATATTTTCCCCCTGTTTTTATCGAGGTGGATATTGTTTTATGAAACTTAAACTTACATGCACGCATGCATGGTAGTTGTAAGTGGAGGTGACGTTTCTAATTCACGGGAAAACATCCAACATTAAATTAAGCACTTTTGAGTATGTAGTTATTTGCTACTATTAAAACTTAAAATGTTATTGTACAAAATAATATACTTTTTCGTTAAATAAACAGAATATCTCAACATTGCACGATTTTACATGCTTGTACATGTACAGCCAATGTAAGTATAAATATACATGTATGCACGTTTGCATAGAATTTTCAATAACGGCCAAAATATATACATCCAGAGTTTCAGATACGATTTTTAAAAAAATTAAAATTCGTTAATGCCTATTTATCATTAACCAGTATCTCGACAATAAAATATCAATTTAAATTCTTTCCTTAAACGTCTTTCCTGTCAGTCATTGTTAATGTTGGTGACATCAAATGCATATACTAGGGTGTCAGTAAATAGTTTCATCTTAATCATCTTCATCGTCATTCGGTGTTTTCATCATTAGAAATAAATTGCTTGAGGACGTCTTGTTTTCTCTTCTCACATTGGTAACGCGTATGAACAAGCTTTTAAACAAAGCAAACGGCATTTTACAAAAAAGGAAAACGGAAAGAATAAAAAGTGTCTATTTAGATGAAAAACACATTCGCAATATTTTGTATTTGAACAATCCGCGTACTGTTTTTTCCTTCTCCCATGCATTTCGACTATATGGAAAAAGGATCAGCAAATCCTTTGGTAATATTAAAGGAAAGGAGTTGTACCTTCAAAATACACTATTTCCGAACAGTTATTACACATACTACCAAATATATCACGGCGTCCCTAAAAGAATTATTTAAATATTTCAATAAATTCTAATTTACTTCAAAGAAAGCCACGCAGTTGTATACAAACATTCCAAAAATAATCTTTCATGTTTCATGGACCGACACGTGGTTAAATTTCCTCTCATCACTATAAGTACCCCCCCCCCTTTTAACCTGTTTAAAATGAATACAATGTCTTCCTTCTGAGCCGAGAATGAAAGTTGGTTAATCTGTTTTTGTACATGCGTATATACATGTAGGTTAAGGCTGGTGTTGAATTCCGAGAGAAAGTCACAACCTATTTTTTATGTAAACCAATAATCATACAGTATATTTCTATGCCCCGCCATGAATATGGCTGGGATATAGTGTTTGTCATGTCGGACGTCTTCCATCCTGCCGTATCTCCTTCCGACACACTTTGCCTTTAGCTAAGTTCAAAGCTCAGTTCCAAACAAACTATCCAAGATATTTTTATCAAACTTCATATACAGTATAGCTGCAGATCTGTAGCCCTACCGAAAAAAAATGACAGACCGGAGAGTTGTACAGAGCCACCCATTGTAAAAACCGGTCCCACTAAACAGAGTACGCTAGTACGATAGAGTACTTTAGAGTAAGCTAGTAATAACTGTATATTTATTGCGCAAAGAAGTATTTGAAATATTTCTACAAACTGAAAGCCTTTTATTGCCTGACGTCACGGCGTCAGGCAACTACTAAGGATCAATATTTCCTAGGTTCGAAGCTAAGAGGTCACAGTTAGCCAGCAAAATTTTGTGCATGCAGATTATCATCGGATTTTTATACAAAGTCATGCATTTCAGCAACAACAGTTATCTATTCTGTTAGCAGAAAAATAAACATATTGCTAAAACAATACATTGAGGTATTTATTTCCTTTAGCTTTTTGCTAGCATCCATTAATTTCATGCGAGTTCTTATACGGATATGTCCGTTTCACCTTTTTTCTGCGTTTCTATATTACTGGATTAGTCCATTTGTCTTCTAGGTAAGGGGCGACTCTATTATTTCGCGCCAAAATGTCACGTGTAGGTTTTTGCGCCATTTCCTGGACTATTCTATTGAATGAAAATGAAAACTGCATGAATTCTGTAAAGTTTGTTCTTTTCTGTTTGAGTCCTGGTCGGAAAACATGAATTGACAAATAATTTTGATGTTGACCCCTCATCCCTCGGAAAAACTTCCTGAATCCGTGGTGTTGCCATGGTTACTAAAAATAGAAATTTCTGTATAAATCCTTTAAAATGCTACTCCTCGTACAGTTTTAGTTTGATTTCAATATAACTGGGCAGACAAGTAGACTACACATAATTACGAAGCATCGTTTTTTGATTTTGAAGAACGGTGTTGTCATGATTACTAAAAATAGAAATTTCTGTGAAATTCCTTTAAAACCCTACTCCTTCTACATTTTTGGTCTGATGGCAATGGCTAGTTTTTTCTTCCTTTGTTATAAGTACAAACAAGTAGAGATATAGTCTCGACATTGTGTTGAACCCAATGAATTATTTTGCCTCGATTATGGTCAGAAAAAAACATGGCTAAGCATATCCAGTCATTTGGACGAGTCAAGGTTAGTGACAGTGAAACTGTAAATTCGCTACCGTTTTCTACTAGTGAAACATTGCTGATATAATGCAGGATGGAATGTGACCTTGACTCAGTTTTAAAGTCACCAAGGATATTAAGATGTTTTTGGTTGAATGCATTGACAGAAAGAATATCTAAATAAAATGTTAGAAATTTTCCAGACGGTAACACATGAATAATATTTTTATAACGAAAGTTAGTCATTGCTTAGAACGAGGTCATTTGGAGTTCAAGGTCACTTGGAAAGTTCAAGGTCACATATATTCCTTTACAGTCTTTTTCCTACCTAAACATTGCAAGTTTCTTCTCTTACAAGGTTTATATTTTCACTTGTATAACTTTCGAATGTGGCTTTTGACCTAGACTCAAGGTCCGTAGCTCCAACGGAAGACCTATTCGTTGCTTTGCAACGAGCTCGGCTCTAGTTTCATACTATTTTTTTCAGATCCTTGAATATACTGAATTGTCGACGGATGAGCATACGTCGTGTGTTACAAGTCAACAAGGACGCCCAAACATTCAAAGTACCTAATCCCACCTCTGATGTTTCAGAAATTCTTCTTTTCTCTGCCCAAAAAATTGTTTTGTTTAATTGGTGTTTGAGCGTGAAAACTTTTCATTATTTCAATATATTTTATTGAATTTTTAGAAATAATAGTTAAAAATAAAACGAGACATCATATCTTCGAGAACAAGCACCGTTTAAAAAAATGAATTGTCTTTTACTTATATAGTCAGGAATTTAAAACATTTTCCCTTGAGAGTCTTTTACAGTTGTCTCTTTACAACCCAAGCATTTGATCCTTGGAATGTATAAAACTGCGCAATGGCAAAAATATGGTCCCCTTCTTACATAAAACACAGGAACTAGGCCTGCAGAATCAGTGTTTTGAACTGACTTCCAACAATAATACAATGTCGTAGTGTACCACAACACATGGCCATGGACTAGAAAGAAAGAGGTCAACGAACGACAGTCCTATGTACCAACGCTTAAAAACGAAAAAATTAAGTTTAAAAGAAATGTTCGATTCGAAATAAAAATATGATTATGAAATATTTTTATGTCTTTGAAGGGAATCATTGCAGTTTAAGCATGTTTAACACTTTAACCTATTTGAACTATTGATAAAACTACTCTTCATTACCTTCGTTAATCACAGCCAAACATAAGTAACTACAATCTTTAATTTCTAACTCTTGTTTTCAATAAAGACACTCATGTCTCAGTTGCTTGACAATCATTAGGTATTTGTATGCAAGGGATGCCGATATTTTGCACTCTGTCTTCAATTATATCACAAACCAGGTAATTCTTTTTATTTAATTACCAAATACAGTTCAAGAAAATTAGTGTTATCACTTTTTGCTGACTTTGTCTTTCTGATATAAACTTTTCGCAAACACATGCCCTATCAAATTTTTTGGAGAAAATCTGAAACCTCTGCCTACTTATATAATATTATAGGTAAAATTTAAGAAAGAAAAATAAAAAAAAACCATAGATGATATTTTTTCTGACAAGACTTACTCGGCCATGGAATATAAAGCCGAAGACTACATTTGTACATATTTAAACATAACACACTAAACTGACACACATTATGATTACCTATAGGATAGTTAAATGAATGCTATTGATAGAATTAACATTCTGTTATCTTATTTTATGTGATAGTTAAAAAATACGTTGATCAGAATAACTGTTTAAGACAATATTCAAGATACATATAACTGATTAATTCACGGAGTAATCGATCTCAAGCACCTAGGAATAAACAGTTCCTTTTGATAAAAAACGAAGAAAAAATATAAAGATTGTTTAAAATATAATAAACACATGATGAGTAGAGAAGATCATAAAAATCATGGCTTGCAGAGAATGAATAATTGTTATGGTCTGAGTTCAGCTTTGAATGGAATCTTGAGTCTAGATTCATAATTCTTTTACACTCTACCAGTGGTTCTCTTTTCGAAGACGAAGATAATCTGTTTTCTTAGCTTCTTCTTCAGAGAGGTATCTTGATATATTTCATGCAAAATATGAGCAGCATACTTATTTTATTTTTAAATTCGTATTCAATTAAAAACATCCACGGAAAATCACTTTAAATGGGAAGTCCCTTAAATGAAAATTTAAAATATAACATTTGTATTTAAATAAAATCTATCATGAACAATATATCTGAAAATTTATACTCACTCATTTACAAAAAATAGTTTTTTTTTCTCATTTTCTATTGCTTTGCAAAACATAAACTAATATATCACGGTGTTTCATAATGCCAGAGATCTAATTCAGTAAAAGTTATAAAAATTATATATATTACAAAAAAATAAATTATAAAATATTACTCTCGGTGCAGTTCAATAATTGATTATTAGTTCATTTTTCCTTTTTGTGGATTTAGATTATAGTACTAGTAAAATCAAATAAATTATTTTCGTAAAGTCAAAATAACTCATTGCAAACTAATGAGGAACAGAATACACAGTACACTTAATAAGCTTGAATTACACTCTTAGGTCCATATTCTGTTGAAAAAAACTATTATTTTAGGACTTTTATCTTAAATTAGTATCGGTTTCTGATTCTTTAAATTATTTTCCTTCTCTACTTTGCCATGATTTTCATAATTAAAAAGAATTTGTGAAAAGAAAATTAGAGGAAACCTGAAATGATAATGTTACCTGTCTGATTTTTGTTATGCAGCTGTGTTGATTTAAATTTAAAGAAGAGTATTGATTTTTAATGAGAATTTGTTGATTAAGATGCATAAAGATAAGCATACATTCATTTTCTCTGTATATCAAAATAGATTCGATTTTTCTAAACTTTCTCATCTAATCTAATCTAAGTTTACTTTATTTGAGTAACAACTTCTTATTTCAGTTTAGAAAATTGAAGATATAGAATTTGTATTCCATATCTTGTAGAGATTTTTTGGTCATAAAACTCGATATGAAAGTACATTAGTGGTACAAAAAGTAAAAATGAGGGTGGTACTTCAGGAAGCTCATATATATAATTCTTTTTTTTTAAATACAAATTCTAACATTTTCATGATTTTAATAGAAAGGTCACCGATACTTGACAGAGTCAAGCACAAGTTGACAGTATTTCAATTAAAATGTCACTGATCATTTCCTAATAAACCTCTCTTTCATACCATTGTTGAATATAACACCAGTGACATGTACATGTTCAGGTATCGATCAGCCTTATCAATATTTATGAGGTTATTAAATAACAAATTTTCAGAGTGACGTATTTTTATTCCGATTTAACATGACAGACTATAACAGATAAGAAAAGTAATTAATGTACTTAAATAACCGAATTTTCTGAATATATGACAGTTTACCTTTTATACCATCAATATAAGTACAATTGTCCCCCTGTTCAGTTTAGATATATCTATTCGGGCCAGGTGTCCGGAAGAGCACATTCATTTTAGTTATCATTTTTATTCTTTTCTACTCTAATAAGCAAAATAATACGTCTTATAAAATATTTTTATTGTGTATTTTAACTTCATACAGAAATAAGGTTTTCAATACTTTCTTTGATTAAGTTGGTTTTGTTATCAAACATGCGTTTCAAAATATTTGTCGTCTTGGTGCAGTGGTTAAATTTTTTGACCCAGAGTCAATAAATCGCGAAATTCCAGTCCAATTAGACACCGGTCCTTTGAAAGAGACTGAATAAAAGTGACCCTGTGTTGCAGTAAATGCTGGATCAAAAAATCCTTATCTGCTAGAGTATCGAGTACACAATTAATTTTTCAAGTCAAAACTGGCCTTATTTTGAAAAAACTATTTTCTTTAAGGATGTTCCATCCTGAGATTTTGACCTTATTTTGGTAAGCTCCTTTATTTATAAAATTCTCCATCATTTTTAAGTTCTTCTTTAAGTTTTTAAGTTAACATTAAATCTGAATTCTACAGTGCAAATTTAACTATATTCAATGAAAAAAAATGTGATAAAACTCCATTCAAGTAGAATTAAGTTAGGGACTATATTTTGTGGCGGAAGGTTTTTTAGACGAAAATGATCAGTTTTTCTATTTAAACCTATAACAGTTCTGATAATTTTGGATTCCTATTTTTCCATCCTGGTTGCACACAAAGCCGTTTTTTGCAGTGAAATGTGTTATGCTGGTTCTGAAATATCTATTAAATTATTTCTTATGAATTCTATAAACAAAGTGTGACAAATATAGTAAATATATTCTGAAAATCCGGGAGAAAATTGAGCCAATTTTAACCTAAAATTGACACTTTTTTAATATCTTCAAATTTACATCATATACCCCCACATTTTTTATGCTCTTTTTTAAATATTGAAGATAAATTTGACCTATTTGCTTAAATTCAGAAAAAGTTTAAGACTTTATAAAATAATTTTCTTTCTAATCAAATTTTCAATGCCAGAAAAATCACTTTTTATTAGTTCAGAAAGGTCAAATAATTGATTATGGGAAGCAATTTGAAACTTTTTCTTAATCACAATTTTTTAGTGTCTTTTTTTTAAACAAACTACAAGCTCATTTGGTTTCATGCTTGAATTGAATAAAAATATTGGAGGGAAAACGTCAAAAATTAGATTTTTAATCGAAACACAAATTTCAGTGCAAAAAGGTTATATCAAATGTACTGTATTGCCAAAAGAAGTGTATAGACCCCCATTTTTTTATTTGAAATTTAATTAAGCTATGTATTGATTGATTGATTGTATATTGTTTAACGTCCCTCTCGAGAATTTTTCACTCATATGGAGACGTCACCGTGTGCCGGTGAAGGGCTTCAAATTAAGACCTATACTCGGCACTTCGGGCCATTGAGCAGTGAGGGTTCTTTATCGTGCCAGCGCCTACCGTGACGCGGGACCTACGTCATATCCGAAAGACCCATGACTTTCACTTCTGATCCCGAGCGCTTGGCGAAGGAACAGTCACTACCTATTTTTACGTCTTAGGTTTGACGCGGTGCTGCGAACGAGAATCGAACCCGGGCCTCCCGATCACGAAGCGAACGCTCTATCACTAGGCTACCGTGAACGTTAATTAAGCTATTATGAAGAAACTAAAATCATACGTGGCAAAAAAGGTTAAGACTTTAAATATCAGGATCGAATGTCGTTAATATGAAATATATGAAGATAACGAACAGTTTTTAACATCGAAATTCCAAAAAACAATACATCATTAGTGCAGAGCAAACTCGGACAAACCTTCAAAATATATTAAATCTATTCTATATTTCAAATACAGTCTGTAAAATGCAATCATTATTCAATAAAACTTATCTCTTTATTAAGTTTACACGCTGATTGTTTTGTTACTCTCCAATTCTAAAATCTAATTTCTTGATTACGAATTTCAAAAGGGAATGGACTATATTTGATTTGTTTGTCTTTTAAAGTATTTCTTCTGAATAATAATTACCGTGGATATTGATTTATGGATGCAAATGCATTACAACAGCAATATACGTGCACAGTTAACTTGATCAATCAAAAGAAGTAAACATGTTTACGTTTAAATCTTTTAAATCCTTGTTTACTTTTCAAAATGTGAATGTTTCAAATACAAACAAGTTACATAAAAAGTTTAAAAAAAGTAAATCAAAAGTTAACGGATGTTCTGAAAGCTGTGAAGGTTTATTTAATTAATTAAATAATATTTATATAATTATACTTTATATAAAAAATACACATTTTGCTGGCTCTGTAAAATGCTGTCAAAATAATGATGTCAATCTAATCACGATTAAAATTGCTTTTCCACAAAATATGTATTCACTACAAACTATTCTTGACCTTGTTTAATGAAATAGGGCCTTCATGTGTGTAATAAATAATTCCATTTCAAAGAAACTAGTGGTCAAGAGAGAATAACTGATGTGGTATAAGTGTTTCTTAGAATGTAAAACCACTGTTATGGTATATCACAAAACACTTAAATAACGAGTTATGACACATTTGATAATTAACTCCCTTGAATTAAATGACAATGTGCTTAAATATCACATTTTGTCCTTTTGCTATTACCGCAGTTAAGGGTTTTAAAAGGTTAGGTATGGTAGTTCAGTCGAAGGACATATTTGTCTACATCGTGCAAAAGAATTTGGGAGCTTGAGAAATCTACGCTAAATACAGTAAAGGTATTGGTAAATGTTTAATTGTTTCCGAACATACAGATTGTGATATATTGAAAATGAATGATTTAACCTAAATTATTCATTCGCAAACAAAACGATATTCTACAGTGTACACTGACAGTATTACTTAATAATGGTATATTGTTTAAATAATCAGTGCCTTTCTTATTAATCAGATCGATTAACTGACTTCAATACCCAATGAAAACAATGAGTACATGTAGTCATTATACTCAAATTACAAAATAATCAATCCAAGATGAGAGCAAAGCTTAGATTAGTCTTCGGAAAAGACCAAAATTTGGATCAAATGCAAAAAAGTAAGGATCCTCTGCAGATAATTTAACTAAGCTGCTAAGTTCTTTGTCTTGGTCAAGGAAATAACAAAACTTATATTTGTCGATATATTGACATTCTTTCAACACCAAGGCACTCGATGAACCTCAAAGAAATCAATTTTGAAAAAAAATGCTTTGATGTTTACACATTTGTATTAGATATTCAATAACTATAACCAAAAAAATATGTACAAAATGCTTCATTCTTTGATTTCTTTTGCAATTTCGTATTAAATTAACGTCAAATTTGATTGAATAATTTTTTTACTTATAAATCATTTATCGGTATCAATTGGATTTAATACCTTTAGTTTTTGAGAGTCAAAAAGCGTTATTATCACATTGCCTAGCGGTTTACATTGATAACTAATTCATTTAATCATTATCTCAATATTGATCGATTACGATTTTGATTCATAACACTGATGTCGCAAGAAATGACACAGTATTCACAAAACCTCAACAGTAAAGCACACACTGATCTCCCTTTAATATTTCTCTGTGTCAATCAATCAATCATTTAATTAGATATGACGTGTCTGTAATTTTTTTTTCATAATTGAATAAGTTCTCATCCATTTATATTGACAGAATATAGCCCATCCTTTTTTTATATAAGCCTAAAATTAATATTCATATGATTACAAACAAAGAATTGTCATGTTTCAACAACAATAAAGACTTGCCGGAAATAACACGAGAAGAATTTAATTATTATCAGCCCTACCACAAGGATGTTACCTTAATGAGCGGTATAACCCATATTTTTTTTTCTCCACTTTTGTTATTTATTTAAGAGCAACAAAACAACATTTAAGATTTTAGGTACGAGTATACTGTATGAAATAATATCTTTAAACAGGCATAGTTTTATTAAGAAATTTTAGAGAAAATGATATGCAAAAAGGTTTTGTCTTAATTTAAAATTCCTTTGTTATAATGATATATAATCATTAGAAAAAATGAAGTTGTAGTAAATTGTTTTCAATTTCAGGAGGAAGTCTTAAAAGTTAAACACATGTTACCTGCGTTACAATAAATCGGCTGCATGATAAAAGTTTAGTGATATATATTTACAATAGTAGAATTGTTTAGATATTTGATATCTTCATAAATTTAAAATGGAAGACAAACAATCTAAATAAATTGAAATATACATAAACGTTTTAGAATAAATCAGACATATTTTTATCTAACCGCCACCACTATTCAATAAAAAAATTATAGCGATAAATAAATAATACAGTGTTTCAAAAGTTCAATGTGTGAAAAAGTTGGTCATTTTCTCTTTGGATTTTCTGTTTCATTTGACTTAGATTTCTTGATTGATGTGTAAATCAAAATCCGAAAGCATGTACAGATAAAGTTCTTAAAACCGTACATAAAGAAGCCAGCGTTTTAATGGTTCATCTCTAAAAACCTTGACATATATTTAAAAAAACAATCTGAATGTACAGAATTTTTGTGGTTTGGAATTCTGTTTGGCAGTATTGCTTAACGGGGTTAAGAGAGTACTTTATGTAATATAGTTCCCTTAACACCATTTTCAGTTAACCTTTCAGCTGTTTTCCTGTTACTTCTTTTGGGTTATGCAATTGTAATCTTTGATGTATCTAATATTATATGAATTGAAAATACACCGGCTTATATGTATGCATTTTAATGCATGTATATATGCAGAATAATGTATGCCGAACAATTACAGAAAAAAATGATATTATTTAAAAAAAAAGTTTACATTCTCTTCACACATAACACGAATATAAATTTGAAGATTAAGTTTGTGCTGGTTGCATTTGGCGTATTGTTGTTAAAGACATTGCAATGACTGCAAAGAAAGTATGATTTCTTTGAATAGTTTGTGCTAGAGTAGAGATTGACACAATCGAACAAACATGATTTCATTGCATTTTTTGTTCATAATAATTGCTTAATTTTATTTCTCAAATTTTTGAACCGAGCAAACTTATTGTGAGAGAAGAAAACGAAGTCTTCTAAAACGTAAGAGGTTGAACCAGGTGTCATGGAGAAGTAAGTATCCCCTGCTGGCATATCACAAATTATGTTTTCAAAAGATTTTAAAACGTTGTCAGATAAAAAAAAATTGATAATACAGGAGAAAACAATTCTGTATGAATATATTTTAAAGGTTTATCTAAGCATGATATTTGATGTCATTAAACGAACAAATATTCAAAGGAAATCTATAACATTCATTTTTTTTTATTAATACGTCTTCTTTTTTTGAATGATTCTATTCCTTCAAAAGGTTGCAGAAAGGAATGCTAATAATTTTGGACAATATTCTGAAGCGTTGCCAGATCAAGTTTGATAATTACAGGAGAAAACAATTCTTTATTGTTTTATTGTTTTATTGTATATTTTTTAAGATTCCATTAAGCATGATAGTTGATGTCATTAAACAAACAAATATAAAAAGGAAATCTATTAGATACATTTTTTTTATTAATACGTTTTCCTTTTTTAAATGAATCTGTTGCTATTGCATGCTATTTTTTTGTTTATTTTTTAGATTAATATGTCACCTTGTGTTTTTTTTTTATTTTACAAAATTATTGTAAAAAAATTATACATGGCATTCAAATACTATTCCATCAGAGCCATTGGAGTTCTTAAGATATTTTTGTGGATTATTGGAAATCTTTTTGTACTTAATTTCAACAAGAAAGTTCTTTATTAAACTTAACATTAAGAAATATCAAATATCATTCAAGAGTATCAAGGATATAAAAAAATTTAATGTCAACAATTTGCAGATTGAAGATTGCAGCTTTTATGATCTTTTTTTAACACTTTGTTTATATTATAAAACATGCTATAATGGATATCAAAATGAAAGCCAACGCTTACGAACGTTTTCGAAAAGTGAAAAAGGTTACAAGTATTTGTCAAAATTCTCAAAGAATGCTTTAAGTTTACCTGTCATCAGCCACATACAAAATTCTGAAAATAGTTTGTTAAAATGCGTGTCCTTTGCCTTAAAAACTGAACTCCATAGAATACCTGTGCATGTATAACTAATGGAGATATATCTGTAATCTATAAATATATAAGTTAGTATAAGAAGCTGAAAATAAACAAAGATACTAGGATATCAGTTTCCCAAAACATTTAAAGGAATTGAAGTAAAGACCATGCTAAATAGCTTGATAAAGCTATTTAACCTCAAAAAAAGTTTTAACAGGAAATAATGCCTGAAAAACAAACTAATGAATTTCTGCCTAGTCAAAAGAAAGTGACAACTAACAAGAAAGACCAATAATGAGTCGAACACTTTAAAACAAAGTTATTGTGTATTACTTTCCAATAACTCTGGATGTTTGCCACCAAGGGGAAAGACCTCGGACCTAGAAACATTTTCAAGAACAGTGTAGAGATTTTAGGAACATATGTTCTTCTTGTATTGTACGTCTTTGAGCCTAAGAAGTATTACAGATATGAATGTTGTTTTTAAGAGCACCAAGGACACTAGTATAAGAGAGGAAAATCCAAGAATGCATTCTCATAATTTGCTTTCTGTTTTTGTAAATAACGTGTGTCATATTTCTTGAAAATATTTACATAAATGTGTTATTATTTAATCATTCCCTTACTATGATGAATAAGTTATTAGAAAATTCATACAAAGATTTACTTCCCTATTTTTCAATAATAGTCTAGTTGTTTTAGAAGGCAAATGCTTGTAAAAAAATCGCAATCTAATTAGTTTTATATCTTATTAAAGGTTCTTTACAAGTTATTTCTACAAGGATACTAGAATAGAATCCATTATAGACATTAATGTAGTTCTAAGAGAAATAATCTTACTACAAATTGATGTTACTAGCCGTAACTTTCAATTCGATATTTAGTAAACTATGGACGTTTTATCAGCTTCTTTTAAAGTTAAAACATAATATTAATTTACAAAAAAATGGAAATAACAGAAACCTAAGAGGGTATGCTTCACATTTGGATGTTATACTGACAAGAGACGATAGGAGCTGACTTGAAACTAAATTGGATGAAAAACTTTATGTGTTCATGTATACTTCTTAAACTTTCCATATTCATATTCCGTCATTACGTACCCAATCTTATTTGAAACCAAAGAGATCAAAACGTCGCTTAAAAATTTAATTATTTTTATATTCGTTGAAATAATCTACTGGAAGTTAAATGTTTCTTATCATATGAAGATCTTTCTTTTTATATATAATTTGACAACTATGAGTTTCACTGAGCTGCAGGGCTTGCTTAATCTTACATCTGATTTCACCTATGTATATTTCACAGGTCTCTGTTTTATGACATAAACACTTCTATTTTTGTAGACGTTTAGAGAACGATTACTTAGTTTTGTCCAACTTGTTCATTTTAATTCAACTTACTCTTCTTATAGACGCAATTAAAGACAATTTCTCTAACCTTGAGTAGCTCTTGTAAATCATCAAAACCATAGACATCTATCTGTTAAAACTGCAATTTTCTCACCATTGTAATGTTTGATAGACACCGCGATCGTGCTTGATTAGAAATTCTTATTCATCTTAGATGTGGAACATACATTAGGTGGGGGAGGGTTCGGAGAAAAATCAACATAATGTGTCTCATTCCCGTGTTGGCCATTTCTATGTCTCTAGTTTACAAAAAATGGAATGAACATTAGCCACATAAAAGAGTCCAACAGCGAATAGTGATTAAGATAATGCTTCCAAGGCGTGATTTGATTTGTGCTGTAGTTTTTAATTGAACAGTTAACATGGCTTCCTGGGACAACTAAATGTTAAGGATACATCCGAAGGTGAATGTATGAAGTTTTCTTCAATAGTTATCGACACTTTCCGTGTTGTTGAACAAGATATTAATCACAGATGGTGACTTTCACATACGTTTTGTAAAAATAAATTTTCCAGAAAAAAAGTCACGTATATTTAAGGACATGAATTGCATAATTGCGCAACGGATAAAAACATCTTATTTCCTTTGTAAAATTTTTTTAAGTTGTTTATTTAAAACCTCAAGATAGATGAAACAAATATTGCATTTTATCCTTTGCTATATATCATCTTGTAGTTTTCCTTTTTCGTAAAATTTTCCAATTGCGATTAGCAAGTCTCTTCTTATTTTCATAAAAGTATTGCGTTCAACAATTTTTTCTATGAAGCAGAAAGATTGCACACAGCATGAAACTCAACCATTCAATTATCTGAACGGTGACTAAAAGTGAACTGAAGAGTTACTGAATGACATTATGTAGTCTAACTTTCAGTCACATTTTCTTGCCTTTCCTTAACCATTCACTCGACTGAATGGCATGGTTTCATCTTGTGCCCCTTTCGTAGAGTATGCTGCTTTCGCTTCTTGTTTAGTAGCATGAACTCATCGTGTAAAAAAAGGTGGTGGGACTATTTATATATTTTTATACTATTTAACAATTTTGGTTGAATATGAATTAGTTATCGCGATGGTGTACCCTGCATCACAATACGAATATCAGAGTCATTCAAAAAAGTGATTTAATGGAAGAAAAAAATCATCTTTTATCCATGTACTGGTAAATTCTAAGGCAGAATAATCATTTTTAAAGGTAAAATTCCATTCGCCTACGAATCTACCGATCGAATATACTTTATTAAACTGAAAAACAAATGTATACTTTCAACCCAAAACATAAGGAAGCTGTAAATATGTTGAAGAACAAACTAACTGCGACGTGACGAAACCTCTTACGTCTTATATGTATGCTCAATCTAAGCTATACTCCCGGAAATCCACCTTTTCAACATGTGTTCTAGTGTTCAAATGTCGATATGTATCACCCAATAAATTAAGATTTTCAAAGAGATTCAAATATTCTTGACATTTTTACAAATGTTTGCATGTTCTCGGTTCCACAAGCATAACGGAATAAATAGCACACCATAAAAGACCCGTAAAATACATTTTTTTGAGGTCCTTTTTAGGTGCTATGTCATTACAGACAAAATAAACACACTATGCACCCATCGAACCTTGCCGCCTTGATCAATGGGGCTATTTATCTTAAAAAATGTTTATTTAAGATATGAACCAAACGTTGAAACGGTTTGGTTACCAGTAAGATGTGTGGAACGACGTGGACAGCAAAATGGTATACAGAGTGAAAATAGTTACTTGTCTCTCATCGATATATTCCAGCTTTGAGGGACCTACAATGCTATTTGAATTTATATAAATATGAGCCTTTGACGTCATGTATTTTATTTATGCAAAAACAAGTGGTTTACGTAACAATCATTAAGGAGAAAAAGCAAGCAAGAATTTTTTTTTGGATCACATTTTTTATATAATGAAACATAACAAATTCTGGCTGTTCATGAATGGAACATATGGAGACAAAGAACAGTACTTAAGATCGAAAGTCCAAAAACAATAGAAAATAGGAGCAGAGCAACATGGACCTCAAAAACATCGGAAGCGTGTTTCGGTAACATGGAGGAATAAGCATCCCATGCCGACCGGTCCGCCCGCCTTGTGCTCTATACAGTAATTAACTCATTTTGGAGTGTCTGTCATCATTATTGACATGTTAATATTATTATAGAATAAAAAAATACGGAAAATGAAGATTTTATTGCAAAAAATATGTCAATATTTGTAAGTGGATTATTGGGTGATTTTTAAATTTTTTTTTTTGGGGGGGGGGGGGGGGGAGGGGGTCAAAGTTAATGTTCCGATGCTGCTTTTTGTTTTTCTATAATTCTAATAAGAATTAGAACGATCAATTTTGAATCCCAAATGAGCAATTACCAATTTGACTTTGGTTGTGTAATAAGATTTGTGTTGTCTATAAATAACAACAAAATAACCATCAATTAACGAAAACTAATGGATAAAAAAGTAACGAGGGAATTTTCGAGAACATACATTACAAAGATAAAAATGTATTACAAGGGTTTCATGAAAGTCAATTAGGATAAAATTTTGGGGAAATAAAAGACACCAAAATGTAAAGAAAAAGGACAATATAAATTAAAAAGGCACTATCGGGACTTTAAAGGGCTAGTGTTAGATTATCTTGGTTTTATTATGACCTTTAGAAAAAATAACAGTTTCTATGTTCATGAAATCTAAATTTTATAAATGGGTCATTTGCGAAACTAAGTCCCCTCAAACCGGTAAAAATTCCGGGTTGCCTCTTCCCTTGACCTTCACTTATTGGAATAATTTCACGGTACATATAAACATTCGTTTTCATGCTATAATTCCTAAATGAGTATTTCTAATTCAACTGAACACATCTGACGATTCAAAATAAAAGGAACTTATTTGAAACAAATGATTCTAAGCGTACAGTATTAACCCCCAACCCCGCAATCACGAATTTTAACGCATATACCATTTCCTATTTCTAACGCAAATTCACGCATATACCATATCCCCGAAATCACGCATTTTTCACACACTTTAAAAAGTACATTTAATCTTTGATTTTATGTAAATTTCTTTCTATTTTATACTTGCTAAAATCTCATAAAATAAGAAAGGTTATTCTCTTATCCAAATACCGGGGTATCAGGTTATAATATTAATTATTTACTCTAAACTTTAGAGAAACTTGTACCGCGCTAGAAATACTTGCGGGGAAACGTTAACTTAATATTTCTATGACGTGAACATAAAGTGTATGTTACATAGCAGTTCAGTAAGTTGTAAAAAGTAATAAAAAATATGAATAAAATGTTCAGTGAAGGTCCTCAAACAAGCAATCAAAAATATGATACTGTAATAAACTTCATTAACACGGATTACCGAAATCTACAGCGGTGGGATCAGGTGCCAAAGAGGAGTTGACATCCCTTGTTGACACCAGCCGTGATTTTATGAATTGATTGATTGATTGATTTTATATTGTTTAACTTCCCTCTCAAGAACTTTTCACTCATATGGAGACGTCACCGTATGCCGGTGAAGGGCTTCAAATTTAGACCGATACTAAGCACTCAGGGCCATTGAGCAGTGAGTGTCTGCCAACGCTTACCGTGACACGGGGCCTAATTTTTTAAGATCAAATCTGAAAGACCCATGACTTTCACTTCTTGTGCCGAGCGCTTGGCGAAGGAACAGTCACTACCTTTGTTTACCTCTCAGGTATACGCGGCGCCGCGAACGAGAATCAAACCTGGGCCTCCCGATCACAAAGCGAACGCTTTACCACAAGACTACCTTGGCCGGTCCCTTTGAATTGATCTTGCATGTAGACAGAATATTATGAAGGAAAAAAAAATGTACGTTAAAACATCTTTGTCTGCAATCCTTCAAGATTTATATTTAAATTCTCACATGAATATATTACAGGATAATTGTATTTCTTGCGAAATTAAGCGATAAAAATATTTCTGGCCTATAGCTTGGAATAAACTAAAAAATTAACGTGCTGTGAAATTTAAATGGATCACTCGATCTGCAAAAAATTGCATAGGGCAACAATTAATTAAGAAACTGTTTTTAATGAATGGAGTCCGAGATTTCTCCAAGTTGAAAAAAATTCCGTGAGTAAATCCGTGAATGAAAAATAATGATATATTATGCGAACTTCTAGAAAACCATGTATTGCATATATTTTACGTAGTCCTAAAGCGTATCATTATTTTGATGAATAGAAAATGCGTTTCGTATGATGGATAACTATAAAATGTACGCTTGTAAATAGCAATCATGACTCTCTTTTTATGCAATGATGATATTTTGCAATGTAATCATATTGTTATAATAGATAATTGTAATTTTGAATGTGTTTTAAAAATTCATCTTCTTAAATAAAATATAAAAACACGAAACGTTGACGTATTGAGAATATCCGAAAGTACAACAGTAGCAAACTTATGTTTCAATAGCATATACAAAAAGATGAATATTTTGGTGATGGATTGATTGATTTTATATTGTTTAACGTCCCTCTCGATAAATTTTCACTTGTATTGAGACGTCATCGTATGCCGGTAAAGGGCTTCAAATTTAGACCTACATGTATACTCAGCACGCAGGGCCATTGAGTAATGAGGGTTCTTTATCGTGCAAAGGGGTACCGTGACACAGGACGTACATTTAAAGGTCATATCCGAAAGACCCGCGACTTTCACTTCTAGTGCCGAGAGCTTGGCAAAGAAACTTGTTAATAGAAGATTTAGATATTAAAAAATCAGCAATGTTCGTGGTGAATTAACGATTTTGAATTTCGTTGATCATTATTATCAATAATTTTACATCCTTACGTGAATTAATTCTGTCTGCATATTATTTCATTCAATATTCCGTATTTACGAATTACTTTCTTGTAACATATGAAATTACATTTTAACCAAACAACGAACGTTTTGCCCAACAACGAAAATATACGCCCACCAATTTAGATGATTTGGTGGTTTTAAAGGTGATAAGTACTATATACAGGTTTTTATGACCGCCTCTTTTCGCCCACGATTAAAGTTGGGCGAATTTAACATGCGAAAAAATTAAAAGAAGACATTATAATTTCTTAAACAGAGGTGTGACAGAGTGTATTAGAAACGGGAAAATTATGGTTTGTAATTATACAATGTCGAAAATAAAACTAGGGAAATAACCCTGTATCTAAGATTATTAGAAAACTATGCTTCAAAGATTTTCTATTTTGGTGAAAAAATGAATGGAATAATAAACAAAAATATTCATGAGTTTCCAAGAAAACTTGTTTTAACAGTTGAAACATGCAGTCTTAAATTTCAATCGACACGTGTGTGTTCCATTTATTTTAATCATTTCTAAAAAGTAACATGTCTTGAATAAGAATATGGAGAGAGAGAGAGAGAGAGAGAGAGAGAGAGAGAGAGAGAGAGAGAGAGAGAGATGCAGATGGACAGAGACAGAGAGGCAGACACACAGATATATTGATATTGTATATATTATCAATAATTTACAGTATACTTTATTAATATGCACATTCATTAAACACTTTCTTATTTTTCTTGTCCATGTACGTCAGATAAATATATTATAATTCATCAAATAAGCTACAAGTTTATTGTATGGAAGATTAATTCTCAAATTATATACCGCTCACATGGCGACAAGCACCTACTTTTTTTCACTCTATGCCCTTGCAAATAAAGCCTTTTTAATGATAAAAAGAATTTGTTTTTGATGGAAAGTTTTGATTGGATTATATAGGAGAAAGGGATTTAATAGATAAATTAAATTGATATTACATACAGCTCAAAAATGAATAAAAACCCGAACACTTAATCCTTTGATTGTTTGGTAAACTTTTATCTATATGACTAGTAGTTGCTATCTAACTAGTATGTCTATTCCTCAATTATTTAAGGTAATTAGTTAAATACTTAGATGTGACTTGTTTTCTCAAGTGCTTTTTTAGTCCCTTTACTTTGATAATATTTCTCTTGACTACTTTTTTTTAAGTTGAGATTTTTTTTACTTAAGTTAATGTCTGTGGACTCGACCTGCTTTATTTCATTTGACTACATTGACATGTTATTTGGGTAATTTCTTTGATACATAGATATACACTGGATTGTAGACGGTTTTCCGTTATTTCCCGATCATCAGAAGAAAACACATGGCGGGTGTGACTGATCAAGAGGGGATACTCACTCCTCCATGTCACCTGATCACATCTTTAATGTTTTGGATGCCTATTTTTGCTCTGCTCAAATTTTATATTTGTATTGTTTAATGGAAATTTGAGCTTGAATGCTATTCGTTATCTCCATATATTTCATAATGAACCAGTTATGTTTGTCGGAGTGCTTTTGACTTGAACTATAATCACCATAGAGTAAGTCATTTACATTTTAATTGGTTATTGTGTCTTAATTCCTTCGATGGTAGTATTATTTGGATACTGCTTTTATTACAAAAATCTTCATCACAAATCTGGTCAATCTTTATAAAATTGGAGATAGGAGTAGCATTTATTCTTAGAGTCGATATAAACAATAACATCTTGAGCAGAGCAAAAAATGGACCTATAAAACATTACAGGTTGGATCAAGTGGCATGAAGAAGTGAACATTCCCAATCGATCGGTAATATCAACCATGAGCTCGTTGCCTTAATCGGGAAAGAGGAAAAATTCATAGTCAATTCAAAGCTTTTCTCTAATCATGCATCGTTATTGTAGCGAATTCGACACAGCTATCTCGTAAAGATCGAAAGATTAAGCCTAGAACATCACTTTTTCTTCCAAGACTAATTTTCAGGGTTCGATGAGTTATGACCTAATCACATATTTGTATTGAATAGAGATTTTTAAAGATAATCATCTTCACCATCTATGGCATATATAGCCTTAAGATCTTTAAGAATTAAAATACGCAAAGTTAATTGTTGATTTAATATAGAAACTTAAAAAAATTACAAATATTTAATTAAAAAGGTAAAAATTAGAATACTTTCATAACTTCAGGTATTGTTAAACATTTGACATAGTGTGTTGCAAAAAATCTTAAGGCAGGTGGTATAATTAATTAAGGGCAATTTTAGACACACCTTTGACATTTGTTGTTGAAAAGAAAAAACATGATTTGTATTTTGTCTTAAATATCAGTTCATTTGTAGCTGTCAGTGGGGTTACGAAGCTCATTAAGAACGTGACCTTAAGCAGATAACCTTGGCATTTTATTTTTTGGCTTATGAAATGTCCGTCTTTAACAATGTTTACCAAAATAATACTGTAAGCTTGACCATTGAAATTTTTTTCGGGGTTTGGGGTTGTCAGTGATACTTACTCAGGTAGAATAACATTGAATGCTATTTGTATGTTTTTTTTCTGAAACATATTCCACAAGCAGTGATATCATATGAAAACTTTATTCAACTTGTGAAGAGCCATATCAATGAAGCACTGAACTTTGGGAAACATTAAAATTACAACCATGATATAAGTTAGAGAAAGTTGCCTATTGTAGCCTTTGCGCATACTACATGTACCAATCGGAATAATAAGTCAAAGAGCAAGGCTGTTTCCTAAACCATAATATCATAAATAATATCAACTCATGAAACTTTTTTCAGTAAAGAAGGGACTTGCAGTATAATAAAATAAAATATTTGAATAAATTTATCTGTGTGGCCCTCATATAACAAAAAAGTGAGGTATTGTAAATCAAAGATAGTAAGATACCGTAGGTCCATCAGAAACCTTTTTCATGTCATTATTAAACATTTGTGCAAAATAAATCAGAATGAGGAGTAAATGATTAAAAAAAAACCGGACTATATGTATGGCATCCGGGTGGAGCAATGTAGCTCACTATCTCATCATCGCATTATCAAGGCTTCGTTCGATAGTGATATGACGCAATGATACAAAAACGATGAAAATACGAGGCAAAATCGATGAAGTCATGATGCCGGATGGAATGATGACAGTGATACAATGGCGCGACAATATAATGGCAATAGTGCAACGGTAAGATGCAGCAAAGACCATAAAATCTAATTCGGCGGGTGCTTGTTTTTTTTAGAATTCTGAAGAAACTTGATGAATATTAGGATATATTTTCACTAAGATGGCATATATTATCATTTTAAGTATTTGGTCATTAGTTATAGGTATTCACTGCACACAGGCAACAAGGAAATGCTATAAAAGCTTTTAATTTTCAAAATAGATTAATGATCTTCCACGAAATATTAAGCAATAAAATAACGTTCAAAATGCATGGTTGTATTCAAAGTTCGTGATACACTTTGTATTCATTAAACAAAAGACAATTGGAATTTCCTTCCAACAATAACAATCACATGTTCTGTTCTAAATACACTTACAAAGCTCAAAGCTTCTGTATAATTATCACGATGCGACATGTTGTGGTGATAACGAAAGTACTGTAAATTTCTTATTTTTCGCGAGTATGTATTATCACGAATGGCACTTTAACATCTAATTGCGACAACATTATCTCACAAGTTATCATTTGATCAAGAGATAGTACACTGAAATAAGCACCATAAAAAAGTAGATTTATTTTGCGATTGGTGTGTCTTGCAAAATAACGCGATAATCAATTCCTCGTATATATTTAGGCATTTACAGCATTTAAACTGTAGAAGAGCAGAGCAAAGACGGACCTCAAAAACCAACGAAGGTGACCTTAGGTACAATAGAGAAAAGAACATCCCCTGTGAATGAGGTTAAACCACATCTCAAAAGAACTTTTGTTATCTATACGTGTGATAATAAAGAAAATAAAACTGTACTTTCATCGGTATTCATATGTAGGACCCTGTTAGCTTTTATAATATTAAGCTTTCATAGGCCTTAATAAGGAAACATAGAGCAATGTGCAATTCATTTCTTTAAAAAAAAAAACTTTATGTAATTTTGAAAATATAATTCAACGCAATGCAACTAAATGCCACACATGCAGATTTGATAGACTATGCAGTTTTGTGGTTTGTTTAATCTATAAAACCGCATCTTTGCTGCACATTCAATTAGGTTTGATAATTAAGTATTACTAAAATTACAGGCACTCCGTTTTTCGTTTGATTCTTCTTTCAGAAGCAACTGATTATAATTGTCAAATTCAAAACATTTTGTTTGAGAACTAAGAATAGAAATTAAACTCGGAAATCACTCTTTTCCATTCTTACAAATTTCAGAGAGGATAGTCAACCTAAAAAAATAAATTACGTAAAGTATGCATTATGATCTAACCATTGAAATTTAATCACAATTTATCAATTCCTTCTTTTCATTTTTCTTGTATCTACGTGAAACAGACACTAAAAAGTAAAATTTAAATCCTAAAGTAGAAAAAATGTCTTCGAGAAATTACATAACAGCGCAACAGATTTCTTTTAAAACTGTTTTAATTATTTCAAGATTCTTTTGGGTAAAAAAAGTTATCCTTTTTTATTTGTGAAATGAATACATATTAACAATGAAACTAATGATATTGATTGTTTTTTGTAAGATATAGACCGGAACAATTCAGCTTGAATAAAATGTCACACATCAGGTAATCTTTGACCTACAATCCATAAAATATACCTATTGTCATCCTTCCCCGTACCTACATTACAAAGATTGATCCGAGAGTCAAAATGGATGTCAATTGTTATATTCCATCATCAATTTGTTTCACTTTTACAGATATGAAAGGGTATAGATGATTGGCTAGTAATTTGAAAGATAAAATTTGATTGGATAGTAAACTGACAGTCAAAGGCAATTTCTCGAAACAAAATCGTATTTAAATGTATCTCCAAAAATGAAACAAATTACTGTTTTGCAGAAATGATAGATATTAAGGAAAAATAAAGTATTGTAAACGAAAATGATTGCTATCAAATGTTAAAGGAAAGGGTATATCATTTAAAGCATAAAACTACGCACACATCTCTTTTTTTCTTTGATAAGATAAAATACCTGTTACATATGATCATGGTACAATATGGTTCCAGTAAGCAAAGATCCTTTGTTTATAAATATTTCTTTGCAAAGTAATTTCAGACGTATCAGTCTCTTTTGTCAATGTTTATAAGTATATTTTTTCAAGGAAATCTCTAAAACAACACGCTGTATTCTCTGAAGAGAGAGAGAAAAAAAAAACTTCTGATGGGATTTTGAGAATGCAAGGGGAATTATAAATATTCAAAGATGTTTTCCAAATGTTAGCAGAAAATTGATATTCATTTTGTTATCTTTTTATTGTTGTTTTTTTTATATATATTTTTTTTTGCAAAATAATTATAATGTCTTGGATTTTTGATTCTCCACTTATATAAAAGCATTTAATTCTTGATTTATAACTACGAATTTACTCTAGTTTTGAAACAGAATAGCTAAAAATGGATATAGTGTCAAGCTGTTATCATCAAAAGTACTTTTCACTTAATTCTTTAAAGTTTACTGTTAATTCATTTCTAAGTTATACATGTAAGAACTTACTAAGTTTAAAGGCAATTGGTTCACATTTCCCTCATAGATACATCATTATTAAAGATACGTATAGTTCTGTTTTCCTGTTTACATGATTAATAGCAAGGGATGAGCATACAATTGCATCAGTTACATAAACATGAAAAGGATGTTTTTTTGAAAAGTATTCTAATTTGTTTTACGCTTGAGGAAATATAAAGATAAAGAACAGTAAATACATGTAAGATCTAAACTCAATTGGTGCAATACAAATTTAAAGCACGTCAAGGACTGGCCTGAGAAAAACATATCAGGAAATACATGTGAATAACGAACAGTATTTAAAGTCAGGAGTCCATTATTAAATAAAAATTAGGAGCAGAGCAAACATGGACTCTTAAAACACAAGAGCTTGGATCATATGCCATAGAGGAGTAAGCATCACTTGCCGACCGGTCACACCCGCCGTATGCTCCTTTTCTTCATCGGGAAATAATCATGTATCGGATGCTTTCGAAAAGAATGATCTCTTGTGGAACGATTGCATCCTCGATGCGCTTCTTTTCATGATGTCCCAGACGACGAATATGTGATTTCTGTAAAACTTAAGAGCAAGAGAGTTTGTTATATGAGCTAGGAATGAAGGATATGGAGATTACGAACAGTATTCAATACCAAAGTCCATAAAACAATACAAAATAGGAGTAGAGCAAACACGAACCTCCAAAACATCAGAGGTGGGATCAGGTGCCATGGAGGAGTGAGCATCCCCTACTCACTTCACAAATTCATTAAAATATGATCGGTATCATTTTTTAATATCTTAATAACCATAAAATGCTTTGCATCTATTTGTTTTAAAAAAGCATTACTATCGCTAACACATTATCCCAATTTTATGATCAGAAACTTTCCTAACTTCGTAAATGAATGAAGTCTTTTTTTCATGACGGAAAGATACCTATTTATCTTATTCGTGATATATTGCTTATGGATAAATACGCCAAAGATATTGTAACTGTTAATGATAATGTATGAATTATTGCACGGGGACCTTAAAAACCTATGCTTTTCTTAAGTCTTATGTTTTATTGGTATCTGGATTATCATTGAATACCCTCACTACGTATTATCATTTTGGATGTAGATGTAAGACAAATAATTTTTCTGTGACTTCTTCAATTTACTTTAGAATCACTTTCCTGACAAGTTTCTGGGCAGATCTTAGACCTTTGCTTTCACTGAATTTAACTTCCGAATATTCTACATACCTTATAAATGCTCAAGGCTTCAGGCGGATGTGGCTGGTTAGCAAATGATGCTTTCAAAATACTGGGCAGAGCAAACAACGACATCTAAAACATCAGATATTGGGTCAGATACTATCAGGTACCATGGAGATGTGGGCTTCTCCTACCAACCATTCGAACCAGCTGCTGGTATCTATGTTTCATGAATGTGTTAGTAAATAATTTTTCACGTTTAGATATTCTACATACAAAGAGTGTGCTCTTCCTAGAGACTGAAACCTTGCATGCAGGTGAGGAAGGTATATATTGCTGTTGAAGTTAATATGTTGATGATTGTAAAGTTAAACTTACTACGTTAATCACAAAGCTTTGCTGTTAGATTAACATTAACGTTTTCTACTAAATTATCCAGATATGAAACAGCTGACATAGATTCTTGGGTATCTTTTATTTTCAAGCTCAACAGGTTATATCGTATCGATGTGAAATCGAAATAACGATTGTTGTTTAACAATATGTCGTCGATTTTATTTCCTGTTTAGGGATGATTATTATGTATGATTCTTTTTATAGAATTATCACTGTTCGTGACCTGTACCCATTAATTTTTCACCTGATGCAATCATTTTCTACATAACCAGCTGCTTTTCATTAAAAAAATATTTACTTTCCTTCTCATAAAAGGTTACTTCCTTTGGTATGGCAGCAAAAGTAACCCTTCAAACTTTGACCCTATGAATAGAGCGCTGACATTTAAAAATATCTGGCTGAATTTTTCTTTGGATTACAAAACTAATAAACGTTCATTCCTGTCTATCCTTTAATAATATTTCAATTTAATACGGTAACAAAAATAAACCCATGATATATATTTCCACTTTAACCTATGTCCAATCTTTAATAGGTCTAAGACACTTTGGTTTGAAATAACATGTATATACTTCGATCATACTACAGGAATAAAACAGAGTCACGTTTTTACAGGCGGATTAATAACTTTACCTTTCAATATACTACATTGTAGTAAGCATTAAGATAGAATGAATTTAATGCTTGTCTGGTGACAAAAATGAGTTCAAACAAGCATTTAATTCATAAAGACAACTGTATACATCCGGTTTGTTTTACATTTTTCAATGATGAAAAAACATCCGGCAAATATTTTTTTAGAAATTATTTAAGTAGAATTTCCCCCTAGTTTTCCTTTATATTCTTGCGTTATTATGTTGCTGTCTTGAATTAATAATAGCATATCATTTTCTCATATTTGATTTAGAATTATTTCTTCTGTATTTTCTGACAACAAAGTGTTTATTCCACAACGTACAAATCCTCATTTTCCTCGATAATGATCGATTGATTGTATGTTGTTTAACGTCCCTCTGAAGAAAGTTCCACTCATATGGAGACGCCACCACTTGCCGGTGGAGAGACACAAATTTTGTCCTATACTCGGCATCGTAGAAAATGAAAACTAATTAAAAAATATAATTCACTATAGCAACCTTGTCTAACTAGAGGTTAGGTTAGGTGTGAAAAATCAAGATCAAAACAATATATACCTTCGTTTTTGTTTAATGTACTTCACAGGTTACTCAAGTGAATTATATTTTCTTTCTACTAAATGCTTATTACTGTAGTATCAAAAAAGAAATTTATCAAAATAATACTTTATGCAATATAAACCAAAAACGAAATAGTCACCAGAAATTCCTAATAAAAGAAAATTCCATATATATTAATTTTGATCCGATTTTCCTTGCGTCGTGGTAATAAACGCGAAACCCGAGCGAGCGGGATTCCTGAAATTCACGACATTTTGACGATTCTTCTAAATGATACTGTAAATGTATTACATTTGGCTTGTACGATATTTGGCGGAAATTCAATTTTCAACAAGTTAGCGTAGCTTTGATTAAGCGCTGTCCGAATGCTCTAGTTATAATTGTTAATATACACCTGACAGTTAGCGACGTACTTGAATTAGCGGACCCTGCTTTCCGCCAAAATCCCTAAATAGGATACACAGCTAAATGTAATACGTTTACGGTATATGAAAGAAGCAAGTGTGCTCAAAAGTTCAATGAAACAATGCAAATGAGATGGCCTTCTTTCATCTATTCCCAATTTATTTTTTAATGGAAACCACAAAAAGGTATAATATGAAAAGGGTTTATTTTCTCAATGATTATGAACTTTTAATTTGTGATGAAATATTTTTAGTAATTTTAGACGTAATTAAAACGCTTTCCCTCAATAAAATATACCATCTTTGGCTTCACTCTCTGATACACTCTTGTCCTTAATGATTTTAATATACAAAAATATGTAATGAATAAAATACTTTGGAAAGCCTGAAAGGGCAAGGACGTCCTGAAAATCACTTTATTGTTATCGTAACCAGGATTCTACATACTGTATACAGGATTATTTTTGCCCCGCTTTATTCTCCCACTTTAACACTTGCGAACAAATTTTTTTCTGTCTTAAAATTCTTCGGGTCACACTTTTGTTAAGACTCTATACTATATTTTTTTAATTCCCCACCCCTTCCCGTTTTAAATTCGTCCAACCGAGTGTAGGGCGGAAGGGGGCGAAAATTAAACGATTGCGAAAGTTTCCCTGTATACAGTAACTACATGTAACATCATCAGTAAATGAACCGAACATAGTTCTCTTCCCAGTCCACACACACGTTGAGAATCCACTCGTAGAAAATGACTGTTAATGGAAAAAAAATATTATG
The DNA here is from genome assembly GCA_003671525.1 of Saccostrea glomerata. Taxonomy (NCBI): domain Eukaryota; kingdom Metazoa; phylum Mollusca; class Bivalvia; order Ostreida; family Ostreidae; genus Saccostrea; species Saccostrea glomerata. The sequence continues at coordinate 249,147 of PRKT01000404.1, forward strand.
CAACATCTCTCTCACTAAAAAAAAGTTGAAAAAAAAACCGTGATTTTATTTCCGCTTCATGGTTGAATCATAACGAATCGTTAATTAAGTATAAATTGACAACGACTATAAATTATTACTTTTTATCAGGTGTAAATCTTAAAACTAGAAATGATAAATTCATTGCCATTTCATTGCAATTGATATTATGATTATTTGATATATAATAGCTATTCTGTTTAGTTCGTGATAGGCACATATTTCAAGTTCATTCTTTGTAATCAAAGTTGACTGTTTTTATTAGGAAAACAATTTTATGAATCTATATTTCATTTAAGATGAATTTCAACTTAACCGTCAAAAAAGATAGTTAGCGTTCATTATTACGTCATAAGGGAAATCGTGGTGAGACACTTACTTTTAGCGTGTACTAAGTATGTACAGTATACATATCTTATAATGTAAAGTTCTGTAAAGTACATCAAATTCGATATTACTCTCATTTTTGACTCATAAACGCACAATTTCGCACATTCAAGAACCTGTGGACGACTAGTAAACGTACTGTAAACCACTCTTTATTTGCAATAAAATTATTTTCTCGTAATTACGCGGATAGTAAGCTTGTGAACATTTCATTCTCGAGTTAAATAGTATTACTTAAGATTACATAAAGAAATAACTACAATTCGTGAAATTGATGCCTAATAAAGCTTCAATCACGAACTCGCAAAAATAAGTTGTCGCAAAAAATTTAATGATTTACAATCTCTTTTAATCAAAGAGTCTCATGTAAATAAGATACCAGACAAGGGGTAACACTTTAAAAGATTCTAAAATGTATGATTGTCGCAAATAAAATATAATTGTCGAAAAAAGATGATTGTGGCAATTACCATTGTTGCAAACAGTCTTAATTAACAGTACTAATTAAGAACAATTAATGCTTCCATTTAATGCATTTGTTTAATTTGACGATAAATTTAATGTGTATCATTCTCAGCAAGTTTGATAAAAATTGACATGTTGAATTAGCCAAAAGACTTATGCCGAAAATAAACATTAATTAAATATCGTTCACATAAAAAAATCAAGTACACCATTTTTCTGCTTTCTATAAATGAATCTAATTTTAAAAATTATTTTTTTTCCCAATTTTAATAAATTGTCAAATTTTCCATTCGTATAGTGTGATGACGACAACAATCGCCAATTTCATCAAATTCTCCAAAACAAATCTCCAATGATCTTCTCAACTAGTGGATGATTGACCACACCTTTGTTATAAGATTCAAACTACATCGTATGCTCTGTATTTACAAGTAATTCTAAAGTTTGTTTTGCATGAAAAAAAACTGTATATACATGTTGTACAATGGTATTCGGCAAACAATATTTAATATAGAGTTTGTCTTCTGTTATTTTTAGAGATGCATGTAAGAAATATTCTATTTGTGTAAAGAACAATTGTCCATTTTTTAAAATACATTTAATGCTTATATAAACTACAATTTATGTTTATTGATCAAATTTTGATAATTATTTTGATGAATGTAATACAGCTTCAATATAGTTTTGTCTTTTTTCTTTTTTATAGCAGCTGGGAAAAGGGGCGGCATAAAAATGTATATTTCAAAATATATTGACGACATTATTGCTTTTGCATGGCAATTGCTGAGTCTAATTATAGGATAATAAAAAAAAATGTTTAAACAGTTAGAGATGTGAATATAAATAGCTTTGTCCTTGATATAAACAGCTGTAATTTCAGTCTTGATGTAAAACGTCCTGCAGAACGTTTTCTTAAAAGTTTATTCCTCCGTCGTAAATCATCTGCAAATTTAAAGATATACTGACATTAATTAAAATCATAAGTATCTTTCCTCAACCTCTAATTGTTGGCATTTATAATTAGCGTTATTATTCATCTGCCTGACACAGATTTGAAAGAAAATTCTCTTTACATGTATATGATCAAATTATTTTTAAATAATATTGGAAACTAAAACAAAAGTAAGTATAGGTAAAAGTGTTCTAGATATAGAACTAATCACTTACAATGTATAAAAGTTTTGTACAGTATGGCTTTTATCACGTAACATTGTCTTCTTTAAAAATTCTTTTCATCATATCAATCTTATGCATAAAGAATATATTAAAAGGTAATCAATTGTCACAAAATATCATTGTTTACTATAAATTAAGTTTGGACACCCCCAAAAAACAAGCCGCTCTTTCATAATATCTGCCAAAATCATTATTTCTAATTAGAATTACAGTGACGCGACAGAACCTTTGTAATAACATTTATCATGATTATAATTATTTATCATTATTACCTGTCTCATATTATCAATCAAATGACATACATGTTTTGTGAAAGAGAGAGGATCAGATACCTATGTAAATTGGTTTGGCGGTCAAACTGGTTGGGCACTATTTCTGGAAACAAGGCGACTTTTCACACCATTTGAGATAATGTATTAGCTGTGCCTACTCACAAAATAGTGCAAAGTAATGTCTTACAATCCGTAATAAATGATGAAGTGCCATCATTTTAATACAATGTTATTCATTAATGTTTTCATTCATTGAAAACAACATGGTGGTTTTTATATTTTTTTGGTTAAAAGACTAAACTTTTGTTTCATTTAAGTATATATCGTGTGTTGTGATGAAGGAGTTCTTTTCTTTAAATCGTGATAATCGTGATAAAACGTGTCAAAACCCAGTGTGTAAAATTGTGTGTAAATCGTATCATAAAGGGATTTCATCGCCTACTTTCTTTAGAAATTTGCCCTAAATATCAATGTTTTTAGCTTTTGGAATGTATTTTACATAAAAAAGACTACCTGCCGATTCAGTCCGGTTTAGGTGTGGGGATAAGTGTATTTTGATACCTCCATTTAAAACAGAAAAGTGAGTCTTGAAGTTAGTTATTGCACAATTTCTACTATTTGAAAACAGATCTTATAAAACTAAGAATACAAATGGTGCCTCAAATTCATAATATTAAACATTCCAATAATTTTTTCTACATTTTTTTAAAAGGGTACACTTTGAAGACAGAAATTATAAATAATATTGGATAGTTATTGGCATTTTTGTTTTCTGATCATATTCTGAACAAATCTTGTTTAAGTTTGTTTGTATGAAGTATCCTTAATAATTTTGAAATTAAATTGATACTCAATTGCTTTATTGTGTATGTATTAAAATAAGGCCCTTTAATTAGCACTGAATTTAAACAGCTGGGTTTTGCAACACAGGACATCTTTTTATACAGTTTCTTCTAAAAGGTCTAATCTTCACAACATGAGTGGCAGTTTACCCTAGAGGGTTAACTACTCACTCTGCTAAACAGTGAAGATTTACTCCTCAGTCCGCCTAACCGTGAGGATTAACTTCTCCGTCCGCCTAATCGTGAGAAATAACTTCTCACTCTGCTAAACCCCCAAGATTAAATCCTCAGTCCGCCTAACCGTGAGAATTAACTCTTCACTCTGTCTCACCGTGAGGATTAACTCTTCAGTCCGCCTATCCGTGAGGATTAACTCCTTACTCCGCCTATCCGTAAAGAATAACTCCTCACACCACCTTACCGTGAGGGTAAAATCCTCAATCCGCCTCACCGTGAGGATTAACTCCTCAGTCCGTCCTTCCGTAAGGATTAACTCCTCACTTCGCTAAACCCTAAGAATTAAATCCTCACTCTGCCTAACCATGAGGATTAACTCCTCACTCCGCCTAACCGGGAGAATTAACTACTCACTCTGCTAAACCACAATGATTAACTCCTCAGTCCTTTATTATGAATATAACTTTTGATGACAAATCCTGGGATGTGATTTACAATGTATAATCAATATATAATATAGGGTCACAAATTTCCCTTATCGGCTTTCCTAGACCAAACTTGATTGAAAAAATATAATTATCTAATGTTTGCATTGTTCGATTGTACACAATAAACAAACACTAAAGGATAACAATGTAAAGAGTCCAAGACCTCATAATATCAATAAATTTATGTTCAGACATGTAATTGCAAAATGATTTATAAAACTATGAACGTATTGTTAATATGGCTAATTTATATCAATAGAAACCAATTTCTGGCATTCTGATAATAAATTCTAGGCCATTTGTCACTTAATCTGTTCTAAGGTAAATACTTATGTATGATTCTCGACCTCTCTTCATGAGTGTAAGGTAATATTAGAAAAATAACTGTCAAACATGTTAAACATATGTTTATTTGTGAGAATTTATTAGAATAGATGATTCTATCTGTTGAGAATTGAATTTTATTCTTATGGTAAAGTCTACATACAAAATGCATTACTAAGAGCTGTTAAGTGTACGGTTGATGTATACAATATTAAAACGAGGACATTTTGCTTTTTCCTTTCCTCTCTTTAAGATCGAATGAAATCATCAACCTGTTTAAAAAGATTTGTAAATATTAAATTCAGGTCATTTATTGATGGTTTTGAGTAAATTAAAATCGAAAAAGCTTCTCACAGATTAATCAAAGTTACAGAGACTTCAGCAACCTTGTTCTGAGTTATCCCTGCAGGGATTCTGTGGCCATGGTGGTGATAGTAATTTTTCTAGGTTTAAAAAAATTCCACTGGGTAGAATTTTGACTGATGTAGTTTGTTACATGAACTATATTGCAATAACGTTTTGACGACGGATTTTTCGGTTATTTTCCAGTCATGCTCTGAGCACACGGCGGGTGTGACCGATGGGCAGGGAATACTCATTTCTCCATGACACCTTCTCCCACTTCTGAAACAAATGTGTCAGACTCTGTAGATTCTTTTATCTTAAGGTATTCAATCTATAATAGCAACAAATTTAAATGAATTTGAATACATAACAGATATGTAGGTGTTAAATACTCTGTATATTTCGACATAAATCTCATTTTTATCATTAGCAATACGGTTGGGATGTGTCCCAATTTGACCTTGAATTTTGGTAAGAGTTATCTCTCTCTTATTTTTAATATAAGAAAATCAATTTTTAAAAAAAAACTTATACGGGCAAAATTTTTTAAAAATTCTATATCTAATCTTTAAATTCAACTTTCCACCGCGGTATTTAATGATATTCTTATTGTTTTAATTTCAATTAAAAAAAATGCTTATTCCCAAAGAGTTCAATGCAATCTTTGTTAATTAATTAATTCATAATAAGTGAAATTTCTGAATCTCTCTTGCGGGCAATCCTTTTCTACTATAAAATACGTTAATTTAATATCAGAGTTTTATTTACTTGACGGTCATTTAAGGGTAGAGCATTTGGTCCAATTAGGAATGGAAATCCTTAAGCTCACTGGGATCTATCGTATCGACATAAGTATGGAAATAACCACTTTTAATTGAAAATACGTCGTCGATATATCTAAGTCTCGAGCTGTAGGCCAAAGTAACTGTTTTCTTCTTTTCACGAATAAGATTTTAGACAAATCTGTCTCATACAAATGTAGCACTGCTATAACGGGGCGCAATTGGTACCCAAGGGCATTCCTATTTATTTTTCGAAGACCTGGTCTTAAAAAAACCACATGGTGTTTTTCCAACTAAATAATATTTTCAGATAACCAATGACAAAGCAGATAAATCTGCGAGTTCACTTGTACTTTTATAGTCCGTGTCGGAAAATATAGTAAAAAGCACCTGTAAGCAATTGATATCAAACTGAATCAATTTTTTTTTTATCTATCAATGGTTTAATGATTTTCCTTATAAACGAATGACAGCGATTGTCAGGTCAATTAATTTAATTTTCCTATCAACCCATCCATATGGACCGTGAAACCGCCACTAAAACTATAATAAAGAATGAAAAAGGAGTTCTAGTGTCAAACACGTCAGTGCTCTATTTTAATTGCTTTTTAATTAATTTTAATTATATAACAAAACATGTGTCATATGTCGATAAAACCTTGTTACAGGAAAGAGTGCTTAAAACGTCTCTATGTTAGAGTTATATATATCTGCTAATCAGTTATGGCAGGAACCTTAATTTCCTTTAATGACATCACAAGGGCGCTGTCTATTTCAGTTTTTTGATCGGTGTTAGTTCCCGGTAATCTTAATCAACAGCTGTGAAATTTACACCTGCCTTATTCTGGTGGTTTATCATTTAACAACCACCAATTGAATACAACATTCATGAATTCTTTGAAAAGACAATATTTATGCCAGTGTTTTCTTACCAAAAACATCTTTGATGAAAAACTGGGGTTAAAGACTTGGCGATGTTTTATTCTTCTTTAATTATGTCTTAAGCTGTCATAAAACGCATCGGCATTACTTTGTTTATGCAGGTATTTGCATAGGAACAATAGTGAATTCTTTGTAGGAGCAACGTACTGAAATTCTAGCTAACCCTGTTTCTTTTTTCAATCTGCTCGTAATGACAACGTGATAACATATTAATTTTGTTTACGAAAATGTTTGAAGCAAATTAGCAAAATGCTTGTAAACAGTTTTAAACTAACCTACAAATTTCCAAATTATTTATATTTCTTTAAAAGTCTCATCAATTTTCGATACAACAAAACTCGTTTAGTCCGAACCCGGATATTGCGAATTTACGGATATAGCGAAGTCATCTTGGATACCCAGCTATATGAATTTTATTAATTTCTAATACAGTAATATGGTTATAACGAATTACGGATATGGCAAAGTAATTTCATAGGTCCCAGTGACTTCGTTATGACCGAGTTTTGCTGTACATTTAATTAATGGAAAATCATAAAGTGTGTGACAATTTAAAATGGGATGTTTGCTCCTACTATTTAATTTACAATTTAATGCAATTTAAAATGGGATGTTAGCTCCTACTGAGCACCAGACCTCATCTTTTGACTTTCCAGGGGTCTATGTTCTATATCCTTTTCGAGTTCTTGTTTTTTTATTGATCAGTTTTATCTTTTTGCTTTTTTCCCTTTTTTTTGCACTGTATGACACCTTAGGATTTAAAAATGAAATATCCATGTGCCTAGCGATCATGACTGCTAGTAATTGACACTTCAGAGAAATAATAATGATTTATGTGCCTTTAAGTGCTGAAAGGTGATTATACAGAAACGGAATGGGAAACCTTTCAATTTTTTTCTAGAACATTCAAAAATTTTCTATTTTAATTCATTACTTATAGATTCGGTATTTGAAAAAATATTGTCGTTTTCAACCATGAATCATTGCATAATTTAAAAAAACTTATGAATTGCAACAATGTAAACTTGCTTAAATATGATTATTTTATGGATAAGTCAGAGGCACCTGATACATGTCCATACTGTATTGGTGAAAAATTTAAAACCAAAGTTTTTGTCACTGTTGTTTTTCTTTCTTTGTTCTTCTTCCTTCTATTGCCCTGAGTGCTGACTAAAAAAAATTGTACCTTTTCACCGGCAATCGTTGGCGTCTCAATATGAGTGGAAATTCTCTAGAGGGACGTTAAACAACATTCCATCAATCAATCTTGCTAGAAACAACTCCGCAATTATTCTGATGTATTATCTATGGATCGAGGAAGATAAAGAATCGTTCTATAAATGCAGCTTAAACTGTGTGAATCTAAACAATAAAATGCTTTCTTTGTTTGTTGTTACTGGAATTAACGGAAGCAGCTGTTGCAGAAAAAATACATAACTCGCGTAATCGGGTTATGTAATTTGTTTCTGAAATAGCTGCCTAATGTAGTTCATGCAATGATTAACGCAATGGGTTTTCTTAAGAAGTTAAGAAATATTCAGTGGATGTAAATATTCAGGAAATATCAAAAATGTTTCTCGAAGACGTTCTGAAATCTATTATAAACAATTGAATACTTTTACGTTCAATTATAAGGCCTATGTCTTCATTTATACTCATGAAAAAGTCATTATTTTAATGAAAAAAAAATCATGATTTTATTGTACAAAATAAATATACAGCATGGTTAAGTTTAATCAATAAGCACCGAGACAGTGGTACATATTTGACTAAGAGATAAGATATAGATGAATTATATTAAATGAAATTAGGATACCATTTTTATGAAACTGTTTGCATGACATGTTTTAGATATATTACTTACTTACTTACTTATCCTCTTCGTCCCCGATAGGACATAAGGCTTCAACAAGCTGTCTCCATAGATTAGATATATTAAATGTATTTTTTTTGTTGATGATGTAAATTTTATATTTGACAAGAATCGCTTAAAAATAACATTGAAGGAGAAAGATGTTCAACCTGTCAGTGCCATCTCCTTAAAACTTACAGGTGTATCATTTACAGCAAATAACATGCATGACTTATGTTTTAAAGGTGCATGGACACAGATTTGAGATTATATTTTATGTATGATATCACGATTTACAGATTTTAATAGCATTTCACACAAAAATATATTAAAAATCTTCTTTCATCTAAAAGTTATTAAAACCCATCCAAAAATTTGAAGTTTCAATAACTTTAAGATGAAACAAAATTTTTGATACATTTTTGTGTAAAATTTCCCCTTTTATTATTTATTAGACTCCTGGATAAAAAAAAAGCCTTTGCACATAATTAAAAACAGAAAAATTATATTCAAGTCGTAATTTACCTGTATGCTAGGCACATCAAATATTGCACGAAACACATTGTGACAGGCAAGTGAGGCTTACTGTTCTTGGAAAGAAATCAGGAAATTTCGGGCCGGATGTAAAATTTGGGACACTTGATAGTAAAATTAGAGGGATAAAGAACGGTATTCAAGCTCAAATGTTCATTCCATTAATACGAATCAAAAGCAAATCAACTCGGAGCATTAAAGATCAGAATTTGGATTAGGTGCCATGGAGAAGTGTACATTCCCTTTCGGCCAGTCAAATCCATTTAGTGCTCTTTGATATGAGCGGGAAATAAGTTTTAAAAATTCACTGTGTTAAACAATAAGTATAAAAAATGTCAGCCAGCATCGTGACATGGACATTGTTTTGACCATAATAGTAGATTTATGATAAATCTTGCTTTACTGACGTTGTTGACTTTCATCTTGAAAAGTGTAAAGCAGAGAAACTATCGACATTTACGAAAAATATTTGTTCTTTATTTGAATTGAAGACCGAATCGTATTTTCTTAATTTTTGTGAACAGGATTTCCTTGTCAGATTTCCTCGTGTTTCGGGATTGAAATATAACGGATATATGATATATTCACATTTCAAGATCGTTTGGACACAATTTATCTAATATTTGAAACGAAGAAAAAAAGGTCTACCTTAATACTTTAGGAAAAAATTACTGATTGATGCAATAATTGTTTTTGTATAATCTATACAAATTATAGCAAAAAACAAAAAATTAGAATAAAGAAATCCATGTAATACAAGCATTCATTATAAAAAAAAACCACACACACGATATTTCACACTAATCAAATACAAGTTCTCTTTAAAAAAATTACTTTAATATAAAAGGTACTGTTTTAGAGAAGGTTTTTGATTTTGATTAAATTCTGCAACTATACACGTTGCTTGAGAGACCCATTTCTTACCTACATGCCTTTTACACTAGTATACAATACATGGTGTCGCTACTTCCTTTGAATGTAACATTTAAAAGTGTCGGATCACTATACAAAAATCAAGAAGAATCTTTAAAAAAGGAAAATAAAATCGCATGCTTCATTCAACAGAACGGGACTTTAGATACATGGTTATCATCTGTAGGTAATTAGTAACCCGTCATATGTACTTTTATCTAATGCTGTAGTCGTCTATGTAAACAAAGCAATTAATTGTTTCAATTATTTTCTCGCACTATACATATCTACGCAGTTATACATATAAGTTTGTTCATGTTAAGCTGCATATTGACATAAATAAACTAATTTTAATTTTCTATTCATTATTTTTAAATTCATATTTTCATCGCTTTTTGTTGATTTTTTAAAAAATATTCTTACTTGAAATTTTTATGAATAATGTCAAATTATTTCAAAAATAAAATTTGTACAATGAATATGACTCTTTTTTCTTATATTCTTTATCTCTGGGAAAAAAAGTACATGAGTATTAAATGTGTATTTAAGTTAAGAATATGTCATAAATGAAAAAAAAATTAAATATGTCTGAAAATATCATTAACTTAAGAAAGTATATTTATTCTTAAATGCCCACTTCAGGAAAAAATACCTAAATTGAGGAATATCGTAAAAAAATTATTAAAAAGAAAAAAAATCATATTCACTAAACCCTATAAAAATGTTATGCATTTTCAGACTGATATTTGTATGTAACGCACTAGACAATGCAAATGACAAATGATACCTTGTAAATGTACTATCTTCTGTTGACCTGCAGAGGAGATAATGTAATGGCATTGACCTGTATAAGTCTGTACTAACGTGACCTTAGGGCAGACATTTACAGAATATTACGCCGTCTAATCTGTCCTGACCTACATAATCTCTCCATACTTTAAACATGCTCTGCAAGCTAAATATATGTAAATCCTGATGAGATATTCAACTATTTATTTTTACTCATTTATGTATTTTGTAGTTATATTCTGTATTTATCGGTTGGTGACATTTTTTTTTATTAGAGCAAAGATAAATACCGAAGAAACATCGATTTATAAAATGTATATATATATATATATATATATATTGAATCTGATATTAAAAACGATATCCACATATGTTTTACTTATTTCTTTGTCATAAATAATTCTTTATCTGTTGATATCATCACTGATATTTTTTCAATCATGTACATCAATTGATTAATTCACAGTATAACTGATTTTGTAAACATATCAGAAATACATATAATAAAGCTATTTCAATAGCACCTTTAATCATCTAAATAGAGAAATATATACATGGAAATCTACGCTTCGCAAATTTACCAAGCATATGGGTTAAAGCTAAACCTTGATAATTTATTATGCCAACTGTACGATGCATGTGCCTCTTCTCCTTATTTTTTAATCTGTCATCAGTCTTTTTTTAATTTAGTCAAATCCTGACTTTTTTTAAACCGATTATAAGGCCATTATATGCACACTGATTTGTCCATGGATTTTTCCCATTACTTTCAGACCATGACAAGGAGCACACAGTTGGTGTTACCGGTCCGCAGTAAATGTTTACTCCTGATCACATCTCTGATATTTTGAGGAGCTGTGCATGTTACTGCTCAGTTTCTATTTTGTAATATTGAATTGACTTTTGAGCTTGATTATTTTTCGTTATCTCCTCATATTTACACATTGTCTTTTTCTCATAACGTTTAACTAAATGATGTATCAGTACAAATATTTTATGGAAATATCTACAGATATATATTGAAATACAAACCCTCCTTTTATATTGAAAGCTTGGGTATATCTCAATTGTACATTTACAACTTCATGATGTATAAATGATATATATGGAGAAAACGAACAGTATTCAAGCTCAAAAACCCATCGAGCATTATAAATTTGGAGCGACCAGAGCTTACACGGACTACATAAAATCAAGAGTAGAATAACCAGATGTCTTTAAGGATTGAGCATCCCCAGCCAACTACTCACGCCCGCTGTGTATTTTTAATCATGATTAATAATGTCGTCAATTCAGTGTGAATACATGTATAATGACTTAACAATAGCTTTGAAAAATGTCAGTCAACATTTGCCTTATTGATAAATTGTATTTGCTGACAAGGTAATTGTTTAATCAACAATTTTCTTCGTTTTAGACATTGTTCATACAGCTTTCAAATGTCCATATTGCTTAAGTATAGCCGACCAAAAATTACTGACAAAGAAATTGTTTGTTTGATAAGCAAAAGAATCCCCAGATACATTTCCTTGTTATGTATCAGGTTACAACGTGTCATAACATTTAGAACCTTCTAATCAAGCAGATTTTCTGATTAAAAAAAAACCGATTCAGTGAGCATATTTCTCTCTCTCCCTCTGATTTCTGCATGCTCGAAGTAAAATAACATTCATTACATTTTCAACTGTATCCACTGGTTGCAGTTGGATTTTAATTCGAGCAAGATTTGAAAACATTGACATTACTGCATTTTTTTTAAATTATAGTTTCCATCCACTAAAGGATGTTCGCATGAAATCTGTACTAAGAATTGTCCCTTTAGCTCCCTGTGTCGCGTGTGTCTGTATATGCACAGCATCATTAGCATTCAGTTCCAGTGTAACCAATCCTGTGGACAGCTGATTACCAATGTCATTAATACTATTGGTAATGATTTGGCCAACGCTATCGGAATTCTTCATTATTTCAGTATATACGTAGCTTGTAGAATGACATCCAACAGACCAGCTGAAGACATAAAAACCCTGTTCTGGTGCTGTGAAAACTCCATTTAGCGGATTATAGGACGCCCCAGTGTTAGTTACCACGTGATCGAAGACGAGATTATGACCTGGACCATGTGCTAACACATAGTGGCTCATGTAGGCATAAAATGCGACCATTCCAACTGTAACAGAATGCAGAATACTCATTTTTTGTTGTAAGTTATATCAAAGATGAAAATAAAATATATCGAATTAAAACATATCCTGTAGGTCTGCTAACAGTCACCTTAAGATTGTAAAAATATATAGATATGATTTTAAGCAAAATAATATACAATGAAGATTAACATACCAGAATTGTGACCATTGATCAGTCTCTTGGGAAGCTGTACTTGACTTGGATTTTCCTTAAAACTCGAGGAAGGTTTTCCTGCCAACTTATTTTCGGCCATATGATCCTGACCATTATCATGGACGCGATTTCTTTCTTTCAAAGTAGCTCCATCTGATGTTTGACCGCCAATTTTCCTTTTCGAAATCATCGACATAAGTCTACGCAAATACGAGTCTTTTCTACGGATCACAGATTTGAGTTCATTTATTTCCTGTTGTTGGGTTTTATCCTTGGTCTCCAGGTCCCGGATTCTTTGTTCGTGTTCCTCAAGTCTTTTAGCAAGATTTTGGATGATATCACCAACATTTTTGTCGTCACCGTCAAATTTCAAACCACTCAACAAACAAATAAAACAACACAATATGGTTATACGTAAAAGGAACAACATGTTCGGTCAAGGAATGGTCACCTTATATTATTCCTTGGCTAGCATTATTCTTATCTCTTAATTTTGTTTCACACGCACTTTAACTTGATTTTCTTCTTACTATACAAATATGTTTAATATACTATCATAAAATTTACAGGACACACATCTACATTTGTACAAACCACAGTTAATATATATACATGTTTAAATTATTTAACAGAGAATATAAAACAATTACTGTACATGTACAAATAAATAAAAAAAATATCTAGTTATATAAAAATATGTAAATAAAATACACCCGTTAATTGGTCCTAATATCTATTCCTAAATTTCCTACAGTATAGAGAAATGATATTTAAGCTTCTTTTTTTTTTTTATATAATTAATCTTTAAAATTTGATCAAATATGAAGTAATTACATAAAAATCACTATTTTAACCTTTCTTTAAAAAATATAAATGAAATCCTCGACTTGACTGATAAAGAAATTTGGAAGGACTACAAAAGAACTGGCTACAAAACTAAAACAACGGCGACAGGAATTGGAATCATACGGAAGCCCATTTAGGACCTATCAAAAAAATTTGAATTCGTTATAACGATTTTTAGAATTCGTTATAACGAATTTAATTTGTTATAACAGATTTATTGAATTTGTTATAACGAATTTAATTTGTTTTAACAGATTCATTGAATTCGTTATAACGAATTTAATCTGTTATTACAGATTTATTGAATTCGTTATAACGAATTAAATCTGTTATTACAGATTTGTTGAATTCGTTATAACCAATTCAAGAATTTGTTTTTACGAATTTTTGAATTGGTTATAACGAATTCAATGAATCTGTTATAACAAATTAAATTCTTTATAACGAATTCAATGAATCTGTTATTACAAATTAAATTCGTTATAACGAATTCTAAAAATCGTTATTACGAATTCAATAATATTTTTGATAGGTCCTAAATGGGCTTCCGTAGAATCATAATATTCAAGTTCACGAATTACAAATTACTATTGATATTTAACGTTTATACCCCTAAGTTTTCTTTCGCTACAACAGTTTCTGTAAGGATAGAATATTATAGGAGCCTTAACAAACAAACACAAGGAATTGTGGTCCTCGACTTAAAGTGTCTTTGTAGTTATTACGTCATTATTTATGGCATAGTGTATCAAATATGAATGCCTTATCATATATTATCGAAGAGCTTTTGTTAAAGTTAGTTATTCAAAAATAGGTTAGAAATAGAGACACGGAATGAAAAATCATATATTTGGAAAGGTCATGCAGTTGGTTTTGTACATACAAAATAAGTACGCTCTATCTTTTTTCATTCAAACTTCTGACCCATTTTTAATTTTTTTTTCTTTCGGACTGACAGGCAGATAAACGAATGAAATTTAATGTCGACTCACTTTTACAAAACCGGGAGAAAATAAAATGATAGATTAATTATAACATATTGCACAGTTCCAATAACAATGTTTTCAAACAATTCAATTACTTTAAAAGTTATTTCTGCGTTTATTTTTTTAATCAGCTTCTTCGATAAAACCCTTTGCTTCTTTGAATTGCACGTTTTCCACGTAAGGGTAAATCTAAAAGTCTATTCCTAAAACGTAATGGAGCCGAGGCCTCGCAGGGACCGAGGCCTACTACTTCAGTGTACAAGTAGTGTAGCGCTACGAGTATATTAAACCGAGTAAAATCCTCGTTTTTATATGCTTGTATTTATTATTTGTTAATAAATTATAATATTTTCATTTTAGGTACACTGTAAATGTACATAACAAATAAGCAGTTCTATTTAATATATAAATATATACTCAGAGAGAGAGAGAGAGAGAGAGAGAGAGAGAGAGAGAGAGAGACGAAAAGATTGTACTGAAGTTTTGTTTTTTTTAAATCAATGTCATTCAACAGATTTGATAGCACAGTGAGATAAGTAGCCGACTACTTAGATGAAGGAACCGGTTCGCTTCTAATCAGTTTTACATTTATTTTCTTTATGTGTTGAAATAAGCTTTGTAAAATGTTCTAAGTTCCTTCCTTAACAGAGGTACAGCAAGATGAAAAAAGAAAATAAATTCCGTTTACAATATAATTTTCAATTCTCTTTTCGTGGAAAATAATAGATCGACCAAACGTAAGAGTGACGTCACAGGTAGATTCTACTAAAAGAAAATTGTTTGTTAGATAATCAATATAATTCTTTTTTTGTATCAGGTTATAATCTACATCTAGCGCTCCTCTTTCTCCCACTCCCACACTCTGTACTTTGAATGACCGAAAAAAAATTCAACCGCAGATTTTTTGTTTACATAGTTTGAAATTTGGCTTATTAGACGACCGTCAAAAGATTGTAAAAGCAGACATTCCACTTGAGAATGAGTCCTTTGTAAAATTATTGATTGATCTATTGCAAACTTGTGTGGTGCTGTTTATTACGAAAAACCTTTTTACTTCAATTCAGTAAGATATCTTGATGCTATTAAATTTGAGTAAAATATGATGTAAACATTATTTCAATGACAAAAATTTTAAAAGATTTAGTAGATGACAGCAGAATATTTGACTTTTACCTGTAAGTATGACATTGACCCTTATAGTACATTAAGAAAAGAGACACCTAATATATATATATCTAAGTATCAGCTCTTTAATATTCATGGAAAAGTTATACTGCATTTAATTAAAAACTATAAAACGCTTGTTTGTAGCATTTAGACCCAGAAACACATTCTAAATTCTTCACTCCCAAGAACTTAAATCTCCCATTATCTCTATCTATTTTAGGTAAAATTTAGTTGTAATAAGTTGTTGTTTTTTTTCAAAACAGCATCTTTACTGCAGTATGTTATCATAGTTTCCATCCAGTGAAGGAAGTGCGCATGGAATCTGAACTAATGACTGTCCCTTTAGCTCCAGATTTCTTGTGTGTCTGAATGTGTACAACATCATTAACATTCAGTTCCGTCGTAACCATTCCTGTGGACGTCTGATCAAGGATGTTTGCAAGACTATTGACAATAATTTGACCAACGCTATCGGAATTCTTTATGATTTCAGTATATGCGTAGCTCCCAGAAGTGCATGCAACAGTCCAGCTGAAGACATAAAAACCATGTTCTGGTGCTGTGAAAACTCCGATATAAGGATTATATGACCCTCTTGAGTTTGTTATCACGTGATCAAAGACCAGTATATGATGAGGACTGTTTGATATTTCGTTGTGACTCATGTAGGCATAGAAAGCAACAACTTCAACTGAAACAATTAATTACAGACATTGAATGTTTGTTTTCTGATCATGTCATATAGATTAAAAATGTAATATGATTTTTTGGTAAATAAATGTAGTATTATGATTAACATACCATTTTGCTGACTATTGATGAGTCTCTTCGGAAGTTGTACTTGTCCTGGAATTTCATTGATACTAGAAGATTGTTGTCCTACCAATTTTTTTTCACTCATTTTATCTTGAACATTATCCTTTGCAAGTTTCCTTTGTTTTTCATTCACAATAACCCCTTTTAAAGTTTTAAAGTCATTTTTTCTTGCCAAGATCGACGTCTTGAGTCCTCGCAAATACGAGTCTTTTCTTCTAATCACAGATTTGAGTTCATTTATTTCTTGTTGTTGGGTTTTATCCTTCATCTCGAGATCTCGGATTCTCTGTTCGTGTTTCTCAAGTCTTTTAGCAAAAGTTTGGATAAGTCCATTGACATTGTTTTCGTCATCATCGAAATTCAAACGTGTTCCACTCACCAAACAAATCAAACAATTCAATATCGTAAGACGTAAAAGGAGCGACATGATAGATCAAGGAATGGTTTCCTGATTTAATTCCTTTGCAAGCATTATTCTTATCTCTTTATATTGTTTCTTGCATACGATCTCGATTTTCTTTATTACTATGGAAACACTTTAACACACTTCCATAAAGTGTACAGGACACATCTTCATTTGTTCATAATAGAGTAAATATTATTTATAGATTATTTAACGGAAATGCAAAACAATTACTGAACAACGTAAGAAAAGTTTTCTATCTATATGTAAATAGACTATACCTGTGAATGTGATCTAAAATCTATTCCTAAATTTACTGCAGTATAGAGAAATAATTTTTAAACTAATTTATATATAATTTTTCTTTGGAAATTTGAACTACTTAGAAGCATTTCCCTACAAAATTACAATTTTAACGTTCCTTAAAAAATATACATGTTATATTTTAATTGTAAAGAAATTTAAAGGAATACGTAGCTACAAAAATTCAAAAAAACGTTTCTTTTGTTAGAAAAGTTTCTGGAAGGATTGAATATTAGAAGGACCCATGTCAAGCAAATACACAGACTTTGGGGTCTTTGTTGGTAGATATGATTATTTGTATAGCTTATTGTCTCATGTGTGAAGCCTTATCATAGGTCATTCAAGAGTTATTACCACCTAAGTTAATTATTTAAAATAAAAACGAAATAGATTAAACAAGGAGTTCAAAGTCAAAGGGTTAAAAAAAATCATATCATATTTCGAAAGGTCTTGTCACAGGTATTGTATATGTGAAATATGTACGTTTAACCTTTCTCAATCAAAATTATGACCGATGTTAACGTTTTCTGTCAGACTGACAGACTGACAAACAAATAAGATTTAATATCCACTTACTTTCGAAAGACTGGGGGACAATAAATTGATTTATAAGTTAAAATTTGTTTTGGAAATCGATATCCCGATTTCAGAATCTATTTAGCTTTTCAAGTTATGATTTCTTATAAATAAATACAGCTAAGAATCAAAGTATTAATCTCAAAATATTTAAAGTCTCTCTCAGCTCTTATTTTTTTAATTGTCCAAAATCATTAACAAAAAGGGAAACTCATAACAACATCAAAATTCGATATTTGCTTTGCAAAATCAGAGTTTTATAAAATGGCAATATATAAACGTATCATTTGAATTTGGGAAAAAATACAGAGTAACGGAGTAAGATTGTGTTTTGCAAGATAAAGTACACCGTTATGTTTGTTAAACTTGCGTTACCTTAACAAACTTACAAATAAGACTGCTGATTTACACTTATTGTAAACCCTTCTTCAATGTGTAAGCATTGTGCACCAGAAGGGTAACACTAATAACATGGTTCAAGCAAGTTTACAACAGGGAATCCGTTAAAACTTACAGGTTTCTTATTCCAAAACATTGGTACCACTGGAAGAACTGCCAAGGTTTATTAGGGTTTTAACAGTTTCAGGAAATATCACTCATAGTGCATTAAGTGCATTTTCTATGGTTGAATCAGTTAGAATCATATTCTTTAAATAGCAAGAAACGGGACATAATTTTCAGCCGCAATAACTGAAGATCTTTGAATTGTCTTTGAATTAGCACATTGAGAAATGAGACGTTGTCTTATCACCATGTAATTATAAAATTCTTGATGGAAAACTTACCTAAAATAATTAAAATAATAAAAATTTATCTAATACTTGATCTAGGTCTGCTGTAGCATTTCAATTTACTTTTCATATCTCAAAAGATTAATTAATGAAAGTATAAAACGTATGACTTAAAAAAAAAACATGTTACATAAATTGTCCTTAATATAGGCGGCGTAAAATTCTAAGAAAACATATCTAGTTTCCGGATATGAATTAAGGTGCATGAAAAATAATAAACTATAGAAATTTTAATAAGAACTGACTTTTGTTTTGACAACAATTACAAATGACAATGCTTTTTAGTATTAATATACATGTATCATCAGAATACTGATTGGCATTACCAAATGACAATAATTCGGTTTAACAATCGGAGTTTGTACGTTCTATTTCATAGGCATTTAGAGACTTGTTGCCTTTGCCCTTGAATCAAATAGTTGGATGGTATCCCATTCCAAATTCTTTATTACAGCCAAAGTATTTATTTCCATTTATGTTTCACAACTGATCACTGAAAATCGAAGCAGTCAAAATACACAGAAAAAAATGGTGTAATGTACCAAATACTATTTCTGCTTTTTCTTATTGGACTCTCTCCACTTGGAAAATCTTACTTTTTGTGGTCGATTTTTTTCTTTACTTGAATCCTGAGTCATAGAAGTTTTAACTTGAATTTGATCAAAATACACTGGAAAGGGACAAAAAAGACAAATAATGATTAATGCATAAAGAATGAAGACAACAGCATTAATTAAACTGTAAATAATTTCGATAAATTCCATGAGGACAAAGGAAGATACGTTCATATTTCCTGATAGCATTTCCGTTTTTTTCGTATATTTGTCTTCACCACAATTGTTTTTTCCAAAATCTACTTAAGAAATATATGGATTCTTCGAATCGTTTTCAAACTCAAATTTCATTTAAAAATAAACATCAAGAACAACGCAAACAAGAAATTCTTAAATATCACGATTAGGATTTGATACCACAAAGAAGCAAACGTCTGTTTTGTTTTGAAAATATTTTATTGAAATCCAAAGGATTAGAATCAAGTTTTGTACAACTTACTAAGTTCTACTCCTTTTATATTACAATATATCATGCAAATTGAAGACAGATAATTTAATCGATACAAGACAAACAATTAATACAGTATAATCTAAAATATCAAATAGGAAATCTATATGTTTCGTCATAACATTCATAAACAGCAGATACATTCCATCATTTATCTGTAAAGATAAATCAATATCACTACATAATAATAGATTTGTATCAGTACAAACCAAAATCAAGCATGAGCAAACCACTATAAAAGAGTACCTATTGCATTAAAATAAATCATATATAAGAAAAAGATATTGTACACATCTTCATTTTTACCAAATAAACGTAATGGACTATTAATAATGCTTCGTTTGTTATTAGCGAGAATCTTTTACCGAACAGTCATTCTAGAGTTGCGAAGTAACGAAGTTGATCCTTACGTTACGGGTTCCAATACCACTGTGGGACGTGGAGACCGGTCCTTTGGATGAGACCGTATAAACCGAAGTCCCGTGTCGCAGTAGGAGCTGGCACGAAAAAGATCCTCACTGCTCAATGGCCCTGAGTACTGAGTACCAAGGGTATAAGACAAAATATGCAGCTCTCCACGGCAAATGTTGGCGTCTTCATATGAGTGAAAAATTCTCGAGAGGGACGTTAAACAATACACAATCAATCAACCTACCGACCAGTCACATTGTCGATGTAGTAAAGACGTGTAGAAATGATTTGACGAGTGTAATGTATTACTTTTTATTTTATTTTGTAAAACTTTGACTCGGAACATGAACTTTATTGGGTTTGGCGTTTGAAGTTAGATCTAAACTTAAGAAATCAGTTTGCTGATAGTCAACAGTACAGTAATGAACACTGGGCCTTTACATTCCATACATAACACTGTCTTTGCATTACACATCTGTTATTTGTCACTTCTATAAACACATGCATACATAATATTTAATATCTGTAGGTATTTGGAGGTTTTAATATATAAATATTTTTTTTAAAGATGCTTTCTACCAATTGGGTTTAGGCTAAAGGCGTGAACATTTTATAAAATAAAAAAATGTTAGTTCAGTATTAAGATTATATTATTCTTAGATTGTGTAGTAACAAATTTTGTGTCTTGATAATCAATATCAATATTTCTTTAATTCATTTCTTTCAGCCAACTTATTATCTGACTTGTATGAAGTGAAATCATATATTTTTCTCAAATTTAAACTATTTTGTTTGAGAAATATTTGTTGGAACGGTATTAATAAGTAGAAATGAAATATTTTAAAACAATTTTTCCTTTGTACTTATTCATGTGTAAATAGTGTTTATTTCTAATTTGAAAAAAAAATATATAAATAAGTCGAATAAATGAGAGTTTACCCATTATTAAACCAAAGAAGGAAATCAAGCAGATGCATATTCAAATTTTGTTTTTATTAATGGTGTAAAAATAAAAACTACCTGTGTTAACATTGTTAAACATGCAATTAGCAGTATTTTATGTCAAAGTTCAATGCAGTTACTTTTTTGGAATGTAAAATAAATTTAAACATAAGTTTGATATAATTAGATAAGTATGTGGTAATAAATGTATTTATGTGCACTTTTCTATCATAATATTATTTATAATAACATTCATTATTTTCTACTTAACATTAGAGAAGCACTTTTCAAAATAAGAATTAGAAAGACAAAGTATATTATTAAGCAGTTATAAAAATCAATTGGAATTTCCTTTTTTGTTTGTCCAATCACAATTGATTTAATGGGCTTCATAACTTTTTTTATCAATTTCATATCTTTCTAAGTAGCTGATTATTAAAGTGTAGCAAATAAGACAAAAAAAATTCAAAAGGGAAGAAAAAGAAATGATGAATTAGAGGAAAAACCCATTTTTTTTCAATTTAAACAAATTACGTAATTAATTTAATGGGATTTTCAAGCGGCATTTGAAATGAGAAGATTTAAATCACTAACAGGGAAACCGCAAAAATGAAAAAATGAACTAGCACCGCGGTTTTCCCAAAGATTTTTTGATTAACTTTATTCTTAAAATGTTTAAAGTCTTTTGCATTCTTTTGGGAGCGTAAACAGTACGAATTTAAGTTCAGAAGCAAGATAAAATTTACTAAAAGGTTTTAAATAGACATTTTTATAAAGTTTCTTGAACAAGAAAATCTGGAACAATAAATATTCATTGTTTGTGAAAATAACAACTTTGTTAAAATTTATTTATGCATACATAATCGAAAGTTTCTTTATTCATGTTTCTGGCGACCCTGATTATTTTCATGTCGTTTAATAGTAACTGTTAAACAGTTTGTTGCACAGTTTGTCAGGATTTAAATAGGACCAACCTCTTTTTTCACTGAAATTACAAAAAAAGGATCCGCCTATAGTTTATTGAACTCCAACAACGAAAGGTCACTTACACTTGACTTGAGTTCTGCTTTTATGAATGAACTGAATTTTGATTGAAAAAAAAACCTGAATAGATTAAAATTTGAAAACTACCGGTATTTGTTTCCCTTTAATGATTAATCACTTGGAAGGTGACAGTTTGCATTACCAATCGAGGTCTACAAATTTAGATAAAGAATTTGAGCAGATGAAGATCATTTCGAATTATATTCGTGCTTCTCACTACTGCTACATGAGACCACAATTTATAATGTCTCATCTAATGAACTAGTGCTTTTACCTGTAATTTAACTAAATTAGATTTTGCCCAGCAAAATCGCAGAGAGGATTAGAATTCAGTGACTCTAGCACCAATAGTTAATATAGTCAAGACAAAATGAATAGAACTCCTTACTCCGTCGCACGTTCCACAGAAATATGCATTTTATTGATGAAATACTTTTCCTACCGCATATAAATATGCATATGTTTCTGCATGTGTATCAAAATATACATGTTGCAGAATAATGCGGCAAGTACTCTGCTACGCGTTTACATAACATCCTTTTTTGACACATAAGTAAGTACCGTAATAATATTGTATTAATGGTTGATTCCGATACGGAGTAATAAATATGCCACCCAGCAAGCGCCGTTTTGTCGTTTTCATATAATAATAAGCGTCCAACTAATGCCATTGTAAAAGTCTATGCTAGACATATTAGCTCTCCTTGTACGGTGTAACTCAACATTTCCACATTATCCATTTTAAAATCCATGTAACTGCAAGTCGGCTCAAACTCCTTGTTATTGGTACTCGTTCTTTCCAAGAGATATTTCTTTCATCCGTCTGGATAGAAGCTCAAACCTTTTTTTCCATTTTGTTGTTTGCTGCATTTTTTCCCATTTGTTAAAACAGTGAGTTGGTCCGCAGAACTATATAATGTTCATTGTCTCATTTGTTTAGCTGCATTCCTTACTCTGCTTTTTGTATGACATGCATATCCTTTTCATACTTTCATACTTTGCATTGATGATCGTGCAGTGTATTTAATTCATTTTTTGTTTTCCTTTATTCTTTCATTTGAATTGTGCTTATCACGTTATTTGGCTGTACAGAGACGTTTTGTTAAGGGATGTGTTGCATGTAAATGAAGGAGGGGTCATCCACTTTTTTCTTGAGAATAAAGATTAAATGTTTACAGAGTCTAAAGATTAACATCACCGACCTCCCATATCCTTTCTCCACAAAATTCTTTTTGTTTCAGAATAGTATACACTTTATAGCATAAAAACGACTGCATTAAGGTACATAATGATAAATTAGATCAAGGTTAAATCAAGGTTAACATTGAAGAATACACAAGACTGAATGCACGGCTGTTTCCTGATATAGTCTTTGGAATATCAATAAGCATAACTTTTTCTAATTCCTTGTTCAATTTGGACCTTCAACAAGCCTCTAAGAATTCATAAGGAATTAAAAGACACTTTCAAATTTCATAACACATGAAGGTCAGATAGGTTTGCAGACGAAGAGCAAAAAGGTCAGCTCAATCAGCAAATCAAGATGATTCGTCCTTTTTATTGCTTTATTCAATAGTTTTAAGATCTTGTTCTTCATCTTTCAGAATTATCAATTAAGGGCATTCAACAACCTTTTAATAAAACATCCTGGTAATAAATATCTGTAAAAATAGTATTTGAATCTTTTCGTTAAAAAAATGTTTGCTTAATTATAAAACGTTGACCAATAATCAGAACATCTATGATTTATTAAACTGATAAAAAGCAATAAAACTAAATTGACTTTCTTGAGCCACATAATGTATATCATAAGATCTTTTTCGTCATGTTTAGCACCACCGAAATATCGTTATCTAAATTAGTGTATTGTTTTATAAGTATAGTTCCCTAATTACTTTCAACAAGAGTTTACCTGCCAAATTTCATAATGGAAATATATAGGTGAACTATCAGAAAAAGGGATATTTTTTTGGTTTCTGCCTTATTCACAGCTATCTGAAATTCTGTCACAGTGTTGTAAATTGAAATTAGATTAAAAAGTTATTGGTGCAATGACCTTGAAAATTTTCATGAAACGGAATTTTTGACGGCTCTGTTGGGCTGTATTTTATGACTTTAAATGAAAGTAAAAGGATATCAGGGATAAATGTAACAGCCAACCCAACCCCAACCAACACCTAAGCACCTTGAAATAAAATTTTCGCAAAATCCTTGCCTAAGTTGGGTCGATTCTTATAATATTAAACGTCCCTTTTCGCAATAGATACCATTTACTTTCAGACGATACATGCGATATTGCAAAAATTGTTGTGTAAGATGTATTTTACTTTAAATATCAACAGTCTCTTTGAAAGTCATTTTTTCGTACATTCTATGGTCAATACAATCAGCTTTTCAGCCCCCCCCCCAAATTATCATTAAACCAAATGCTGACTGACGTATTTCATACTAATTGCTTTACATACTGAATTATCAACAGATTTTCCCGTTATTTCAAAACCATTACAAGGAGGACGAGGCCGGTTTGACCGATCGAAAAGTGATGATACCTCTTCCATAGCACCTGCTTCAACATCTTATGTTTTAGAGCTCCATATTTGTTTTACTTCAATATCGTGTTGTTCAATTGACTTTTGGGCTTGAAAAACTATTTGTTGTCTCCATATATGTTATGTAAAACAAAACAAAAAGAAAATGGACTATAATGATATTTAATGCCAAGGAGAAATAAGTTGATAGATGAAACAAAGACACAGGTCAAGGCTGTTAATAGGCTGTTAATATTTTACCGTTAAGAACTTACACCTGGCTTAAGTAATGCCAGGTATGGCAGGATCATATAGGGTCATTTACCAAGAATCCATTTTTTAAATTATCAAAAATACTGCTTTATTGAAAGGGAACAAAGGGACACTAACGTAGGAATTCTAATAATAAGTTTTAGAGCAAAAGTAACAGTGTACACATAGTGATAGGATTGGGAGATACTTGCATATTCAGAGAGATTGGGAAAAACATAATATCGTTGCTATCATTTAGTTATAACAATATAAGCACTTAAGCACTTGACAAATAATATATTTATCTCTTGGACCAATACAATTTTATGTAAAGGTTCAGATAATAACTTTTGCAAAGAAGAAGGAAAGTACCCTGCCTGGTTATTTACATTGTGGTTAAACATTTTAACAGTTCTAATTTGGTTGTCACAAAATAATTCAATCGTTAACAATTTCTCTGTCCCATATTTTCCTGAATGATTACATTCTTAATAAACAGGGTCAAGGTGAAGGAACATATAAGAGGTCATAGACATCAATATATTACCTTAAAACTTAGGAAAGATGCAAAAGTTTAAGAGATTCGAAGATGAAAAAACAGAGAAATGTTGCTAATATGAAGTAAAATCTTTCTCTAGACAAAATTTTGTTTTCATGGATTAAAACATTGCTATTCCCATTAAAGTATGATGTATAAACACTCTGTACTTTTGAAACTACAAGATTTGCATTTCAACAAAGATAAGATTTAGTCGATATGTCAGTAAAAAAGCTAATTTTTTATAAAATAGTAAAATGCTTAGAATATGAGCATTATCATGATTTGTGTTTATTTGGAAAATCAAAGAAGTATAATTATTCTTTTCTATTTCGATGATAATGAATTCAATAAATAGATAACCATTTAATGTTATCTATAGAAAAAGAAAAAATAATATGCATCCTGTTTACACAGAAATAAAATATCTTCAGGGCAATTTAAAAACATGACATAACGACTGCATAACTGGCTTCCTCGCGATATGGAACGAAAAAAGTTAACAGATACAACTCAATCGATTCACTTTTTCAGTGACAGATGCCAAATTTTATTTCAAAATTGAAATACCTTTAAGTAAAGTATATTCTCTCTAATCTTAATCCATTACCCAGTAGGAAAGGTTTGCATTTTGATTTATTTAAATGCATATTAAGTAACCTTTTCTACGTGATACGAGTCAGTCCAATGCTGTATTAGCTCCCCCTTCACCGGGCCTCGAGGTAGGAAATAAATATTCATGAGCAACAAGCACTTCGAATGGTGCGGTTTATGCAAATCAAGCAGAGGGCGGGGCCTTTAAAACCACAGAAAAATGGGCGTTGTTTTAAGGAACTTACTAAGAATTCGGGTCCATGGATAGGTCGTTGTCGACAATTAATAGCTACGTATATATAGCATTTGTTGTGAGTTAGCGCTGTACGGCTTGATAAAGACATTGCCTTACCCGCGTGTGTTGATCATGATTGCGGCCTTATTGTTATCGCTTATTGGTAAGTTTTAAAAGTGTATTAATTATGCAATTAAATTTTTTTTAAAAATTAATTATTTTTCAAAATATTTTTTCATATGAAATGGTGATTGAAAAGGAATAAATGTGACACCTTATTGATGCTAATAAAAATACATCATTTGGCGTTTTTAAATCAAAAATTGTTAAAGAAAATTCAATTTTAAATTGATTGCTTTACAAGTTTTTCCTCCAGTGTATTAATAAATCAACTGAATAAATAAAAAATAAATTGAAGAGTGAATTGAATTCAATTTGGAATAGTCAGCTCTTCAATAATTTCTCATAGATAAAATTTTTTATCAAAAATGACTTTCGTTTATGATATACAACATGAGGAAATGGCAAATTTAGAAATGATTTATGTATCAATCGCTACAAAAAAAAGATTTATGCATTAATTATAACTAATAATGAACCCTATTAAAGATAATTTATTTATACTCTTAATAGAGTTACACTGTCATATTTTAGTGCAAAGAAAAAAATGCCCTAAAGAGATTTTTGATTGAAAGAAAATACTTATTATGGTAAATTATTTTGCTTAATGTTTTTTTTTTGTATTTTCAGTCGGGGCTCTTGCCGGTAAGTTTTTTTTCAAGATTGTTGTAAAATGTTAGATCAAGACCCGTTTTCGGCAGTGACACACAAAGATCAAACTATCTTAAATGACCCGTGGATTTTCACACTATTATATCATTGGCTAATTTAAAAGAGTCATTTTACTTTTTTTTTAAACAAATTCATTTAACGGTTTGTCAAATAAATTTATGGTGTTAATCTTAATGTATCACTTGAGGATTAATTATTTGCAATTTAAATAAAACAAAACTGGTAAATGAAAATAATTCATCATCCTTCCTGACTGGTTTCGCATTGACTTATGTGTGTCGCAAAGAGCTCACACGAAACAAACGACTCGACAAAACCAGGCTGATAAAAGGATCCGGCACCTGCAATTAGGCAAAATTATGCTAATGTATTTAAGTAAAATCAGCCAAGCGTGTAATGATCAATTGATATCCTCTATGCATTTTATTACGCTGCAGTGTTCAATGATGTATGGGGCCCTGGGCAATGAAGCATATCTGATGCATGGTAAAATGTCATGTTTATCTACAAGACGCCATTTGTTCTTGCGATTGTCGTTATGTCGGCATTGGTGTAAGCGGCCAAGAACGAATAAATCTGTCATGTTAACAATTTCATGTAGAAAATATTATGTAATAATTCTGTTGTGATGTGGATGTACAATGTG
The DNA here is from genome assembly GCA_003671525.1 of Saccostrea glomerata. NCBI lineage: Eukaryota > Metazoa > Mollusca > Bivalvia > Ostreida > Ostreidae > Saccostrea > Saccostrea glomerata. Next base: position 276,721 of record PRKT01000404.1, read on the forward strand.
TGTAAAACATTAAATGTTTAAAGCAATTATATCTCAAAGCAGACTAAATTAATATGACAAGAATTTTACACTTCGTTCACTTTTGTAACTTCATCAACAAATATTCAGGCCTTTAGCGGTTCAAATAAGAGGGAGGGAAATGCAAGGGTGAGGATAAAAAGGAGGTTAAGTTTCCAAAAAAAATCTTACATGCAATTCATGCAAATAGAAGGGGAGATAAAAAAATTATTCAAATTCACAAATTTAATTTGCTGGGCACTGAATGTGGTTAATTTGATAATTCTTTTACATTCTGGTACATTTACTGAATATAAGGGAAAAGGGGGGAGGAGCATCTACATAAAAATTTATACATTCATACTGCAGTTCAGAAATAGACTTAAAAAAAAAGGCCCCTTCTACGTGTCAAAATTTGCTAAAGTATCAAAAAGTTGATTTGATTAACGATGAAATCAACGCAGCGATATAAATTAAGGGTAGGGGGAAATAGGGCGGGAATGTGGGGTAGAGTACATTTACTTTCCCTAACAAAATCTTACATGTAAATTACGCAAATAGAAAGGAAATTTTTAAAAGCCAATTGTCGAACTCGATTTTCAAAATTCGATTTCGAGGTGCACGGGATGGGGTTCAGTTTAACATTTCTTTAATATTCTGGTACATTTATGTCGAACTCGATTTTCAAAATTCGATTTCGAGGTGCACGGGATGGGGTTCAGTTTAACATTTCTTTAACATTCTGGTACATTTATCTTTAAAATAAGGGAGGGGAGGGGGAGGGGGTGGTTGGAGGAAAGGTCTCTAAATTAAATATTATACATTTATACTACAGTATAGAGATATATTCATTATTAAGGGTGCATACCAAGTGCCTCAAAATTGCTTTAACATCAAAAATCCTTTTGAATAACAATCGAATAATAATATCCTTCTAGCATAATTTTAGTGGTTTCATTCTTTCAACTGTTTGCCTATATTTAACGGTTTACGTCATTTAAGGATTTTCAATCTCTAGTTAATGGGTAAAATGAAGCTTTTCCGATTAGGAGAAAAAAAAGTAATTTTCAAGCTAAATGCGGTCGTCAGTAAATATTTACATTGCTTTGAGTATCCCTTATCAAAGACGTCTTTAGATTCAAATATAATAGGTCATATAGGAAACTCGTACTTTATATATAAACCATCATTATTTGGCTTGGATAGGAATCATACACGTAATAATAGTGCAACGGGAGGTAACTCGAATAGGTGCATTATTACTATCGCCAATTAACAGAATATATAATAAATGCGGTAACTAAAGCATGCCGAGTCAGGTTTATATGTCTTTTATGTTCTTGGCGCATCGTGACTGCGTATAAATATATCAAGTCATTACGGTCAGCAATCAGGGCACGAGTCTGCTGCATTTTTTATATATATGTTCTATATAGGATTTATTGATTATGAAATTCATCATCATTGACCCACTTTTTTTAAATGGAAGAAGACGACATCACTTGCAAACTTAAAAATGAATATGTGTACAAGATTTCAATCAATTTGAAGGGTTTTGTTTTTTCTTTTCCTTTTTCTACCAAATATCATACATATCTTTAAGCATCGGAATAAGATATTTTGCGATTTCAAATTACATTTATCTAAGAAATAATGTTCAATTCTTCCTATCTAAGGTATAACTGGTATGTGCAATTATGCCCCTTATCTAAATTCTAAATGGCTTCAATGTACTATCTTTATAGTAACATAACATTGCCACTTTGATTTACTATAGCGATAACTATGACGCTTTAGTAATCACTTTGAAACATTTGATTTACCATGGTGATCACTATGGAAACTTTGATTTACTATGGAAAAACTTTGATTTACTATGGTGATAACTTTGGAAACTTTGATATACTATAGTGATGATTATGACACTTTAGTAAACACTTTGAAAACTTTGAATTACTATTGTGATCGTTTTGACACTATACTGATCATTTCAAAAGCTTTGATGTACTAAAGTGATTATTTGCACTTTGATTAAAATAGTTAACTATAATATTTTTGTTAGGGTTAGTTCGATATAATATAACATTATTTAGTTTCATACTTATGAATATATACAAAAATGGATGTAAAATGATGCTAATATTATTTAATTTTTTCCGTTTTAGAGCCATCCGTGCATGTTGTACGTAAGTATTAGCCCTTTTTACTACAAATCACACAAAATGAAACGAATTTTACTTTTTTCCCTTTTTGATTTAGTTATGCATTTCTTCTAACAGTACAGATTGCGATCGCATTAATAAATTTTGCAAATATTTTTCAGCGCATGCTAAGCAGGCTGTACATGAGATAGCACATGACGTGCACAGGCATGGTAAGTGATGACATCATTAAACATCTGCCCAATCAAAAGTAAAATTTAAAAAAAATTCTATATGAAGGACTTTTTCTCATTCAAAGTTAATATTTACATTTATGAAAACACAGAATAGATACTTGGTGGTTAATATCTAAAAGATATTAACTATTCTTAAAATCCCTTTTTTTACTCTCCATCGAAATTAAACGAAACTTCTGTAATAGATTTGATCAACCTTCTGAAAGATTCCGCATAATTATTGATAAACATGTTAATCATATTGATAATAAATAAAAATCTGCCTTTCAGTTCCTCTTATCCATCAAGTTCCGATCGTCCAAAAAGAGGTCAAGGTCATTCGCAACGAAGTGCCAAGAATTGTCACAAGTAAGTATGACGAATGTGCAGGGCCACACACAAACCCCTAGTTAATAAGTTGGAAGTTTCAGAATTGACATGTGTTTTCTAGTGGAAATAAAATTCCAATGAAATAAACTTAATTTGAGAAAAATCTATACAACAAAGAAATCAATTGACGATAATTCACTTCCAAAAAATAAATACTCGCTATATACCCCCCCCCCCAACAAAATAGAAACGTGATATTAAAAATCATAATGTCTGTTATGCTTAAAATGGCCTCATTGGTGGGTAAATGTAATTATTTTAATTATCATATCAAAATCATTATTTTTTTCTTTTTAATCATGGTCTTTACTTATATTTTTTCCTCTCTTTCAGGGCCTAAAATTATCAGAAAGACCAAAGTACATGTACAGAAATGTGAGTACAATCAACTTCTATAGATGAACTAGATGAAAACAGGAAAATAACCCAAAACACAAACAATCACAAACTAATACAAAAGAAAGAAAGAACACCTTGTTTACACGGTCGATACTATAATTGTTATAGAATATTGACCTTTGCTGTCATTGACCTTGGCTTTGATTGAAACAATTTAACTTAATATTTTAAAGCAATTCAGATTGGTTTACTGTATACATGTATCATTATCACCTTTAACAAAAATATAAGCTTAAACGTTGTTTCAATTTCAGACATTTATGATAAGCCATTCATCAGGAAGCACACAAGTGAGTACGGTTTACTTATTGTTAGAGAAATGAAATAACAGCTGAACGTAAGCATCTGGAACGCGAATATCTCGAATACAAAGAATATTTCAAAATGAGGGTCAAGCCCAACTATATATTTTTCTACATGTATATATTTGACGTCATAATCTCAAATCCTCGTATATCTCTCGATTCCATAGATTTCAGGATAACGTGTTGTCACTGTAGATGAAAAGTTGAACATGTATATCCATTTTAAAAAGGCAAATAAATGTAAAACTATAGCCTTATGCCTTCCACTTCAAGATAAATGAAAAAATTGAAGAAAAAAATATAAGAACCCCAAATTTCAATAATGATTGATAGATTTATTGCAGAGACGACTAAAAAACAATAATTGAAATATAACCAAAAAGCTCAGAAGAATAACTTAAACATTGATTTTCAATTTTTCACTTCTTTTTAGTTATCAAGCCAGTTGAAGTTGTGAAGAAATTCGATGTACACAAAACAGGTATATTTGATCACTGATTTTTATTATTTCTCCTTTTTTGTTTTTCCAAGTTTAATGAACCAGCAAGATCAACAATTAGCATTTAAAAAAGAAAGACGCTTTTTCTTATGCTCATTTTATTTGACGCTAATGCTTTTCAAAACTGTTTTTACAAAATATCACCGAAATTTTTATGAAGGCTAATTTTTCCCTTCTTTTCAGTCGATGTTCCAACTCCAATTCACAGAGTCAGAACAGGTGAATATATTTTAATGGATCTATCTATTGAGGAATAAAAAACAATACTATATCTTTTCACTTTTAAACCTTAATTGCTTACTTTTGCTTTCAATTTAAATTTATTTTTGACATTATTTTTACTCTCTCTTTCAGTCGTAAAACCAGTACATGTTGATCAGCCGTACCCTAAAATTGTCATCAAGAAGAAGACTGTTTTCAAAGAAAATAAAAGTAAGAATACTTCCTCAATGTATGATTGGGAAATACATCAACGTAAAATTTAGTTATCATATTAATAATCTAGATTTAGAGAACTCTTCTGTTCCAATGGAAGGTCTTTACTTTTGAATGAACCTTTATATTTTTAATTATAATATTAATTATAATATTTTTTTCAGTATTCAGACCCAAACCAGTGTTCGAGGAGAGAGTCACAATTAGTGAGTATGACAAGCAATGCGTCAGAAAAAGATAAAGATGTTACCTGACATCTTAAAAATATAATGGTTAAAATTACGATATTCAATCGTTTCTTTCTTTCTATTTCCTTGTTTCTGTTTTTTGTGCTCAGGTGAATATAAGTTTAAAAAAAGAACCCAAATGTATTAAAGAAAACATACATAATTGATAAAAATATTCATGGTAATGAACAAATGAGGTATTACTCTATCAATTTTCATATCTTTGTTTTCAGAGAAACAGCCCGTCCCAGTGCCAATTACTGAACACGGTGAGGGAACAACTTTAATTTTAACACTAGTACTACCAATGAACCAAAGCAAAAAGCATTTGCATCATTCATAACTTTTCGACTGAAAAATAATTTTGATATGCTTAATCAAATGTTTAACTAGGTTTTACTTCTATTACTTACAGTATTCAAGAACGTTCCACATCCCAGACTGGTCGTTAAGAAAGTCCCAGTCGATATCTTCAAACATATCCACAGTGTCAAGAAAGGTACAGTGCAACACAGTTAACCCGAACACACTTATAACGAACTCACTCCTTATAATGATGTCATTTAATGTGCAATCACTACTAATGATCTGAAAATATACTAGTATATATCTATTGGATAAATGCGTAAACATCTGATAATATTAAATTTCCTTGGATTTGTTATCAATTTAAGCATCTAATTCTTGTCTTTTTTTTTTATTTTTCAGAGCCTGTACCAGGTATATGTTTTAAAACTGTTACACATCCGAGGTGGTATAGATTGCAATATTGTGACATTTTACTCAATGTACTTTTATTTTTTTTAAGCTTATATGTTTTTTTAATTCTCTTTTAGTTGCCAATGTAAAGACAGTTGGTGTTGAATTCCCCGTTATTGACAGGAAGAAGATTCACGTTCCTGTAGCTAAGGCCCATGGTGGCTATGGTGAGTTGTCAGTCTCATAAACATTTGCAAATAACTACCTTTTTTACAAATTCTTTTGAAATCAAATTCTAATACCTACTTGAGTTGAGAATATGTTTTTTATTAAGTTTTTGGTAAATTTGATGCAGAAATATTTCTGTTTGTTGGCATAGTGCCTCGTAATAAACTAAAAAGAGCAAAGTCTGATTTCATTCTATTGAGCCTATACAAGATATGATTTATTGAAATTTTGGAAAAGTTTTCTATATGAACGAATTTTATTTAATCATATGCATTTTAGAGTACCGAAAATGTAATGAACATATTTTAGGACCTCAAAATTTAAATCACGTATTGAAACTACTCTTTGAAGTAAAAAGTTAGAAACAAATATCTTTAATAAATACATGAATGTTGTGCTATTTAATTACTTTATGAAAAATACATAACAGACTCAAAAGGTAGTGGAGGAGGGGCATTCATAGGGGGTGGGGCTGGTGTAATTGGCGGTGGCCTAGGAGGTGCCATTGGAGGAGGCTTCATAGCAGGAGGGGCTGGATTCCCTGCAGGTGGCCCCGTGGCCTCAATAGGAGCTGGACCTGGCATTCATGCAGGTGGTCCAGTAGCTTCTATTGGAGGTGGCTTTCTAGGGGGCGGGGCAGGAATTGCTGCAGGTGGTCCTGTGAACTCCATAGGTGGAGGTTTCATAGGAGGAGGAGCTGGAATTGCAGGTGGCCCAATGGCCTCTTTTGGTGGGGGTCTTATGGGAGGTGCCCCTGGAATTTACGCTGATCCTAAAGGAGGATTCGGTGGCGCCGCCATTATGTCAGGTCCCGCCCCCTTTGCCGTTCAACCCGTCCAAGCAATAGGAGGTCCAGCTGCAGGATATTCAATGAATAAATTTGCATATGCATAAGATCCCTCAATTCCATTATGCATAAAATGAATTGGTGAGAATAAGTAGGAAAATGTAGACTGGGGTTGTTGTAGGAGATTTGTGATACCCTTTGTAACTCATAGATCTCTGTAGTATTTTAGCACACTTTTCCTGTAGAAAATCTACAAAAATCTCTCTTCTTTGTTTGTACACTGAAACCTATTTCTATCCTCCTTTCTTAATGCCCTGTTCCCTTAATTCATTCTCTTTACTTTTCGTATAATCATTTTTAACAAAAAAAGCTCACGTTTTGAAACAGCAGAGAAAACGGCATTTCCAATCTTTACCATGTTTTCATACATCTTGATAACAATGCATTTGATTAGTTATCCCCATTGCGGTATCATGGCTACTATCAAGTATTTCAGGATATTGACTTGTTCGAAGATATTTGACGAGAACGTGTTCTTTAAATGATTACAAGATATTTATTTACTGTTAAATAAATTTAAAGAAAGAATATCTCCTTACTTTAACGTCAGTGTTTTGTCGTTATTGAAATTGGTTACGCCAAAATAACCATAGATTTATTAACAACTAAAATAATTCTAACAGTTGATGTTCCGTGTGTTAACAAAATAACATATTTTTTCCTGAATAATATCACACTTTACTTTAAAACGAGAAAGCCTGTAGATGCCACTTTAAATTCGTCACACTGCAACAGGAATAACAATGAGTGAATAACAATCATTCAGCTGACAAAATATAAACTTAAATCTACGATTTCTCTTTATTATACAGGAGATGATGGAAATTACTGTAAGGGAATTTAAGATTATCTGCTTCATCATATATTGCACATATGCTTTCAATATTTATGCTAAGGGTCACTTTATGTATATAAAAAAAATGAGACTTGAACATACCTGGTTAAGGAAAGTACAAATCATGCACGGTTTGACCGTGCAATGTAAACTCTATGTGTATCTTTACACCTGCATCGCTTTACTGTATTTTTAATGAAAGAATAAATGTAGGAGCAAACAATGTGAATACTTACATGTGTAAGATGTTCGTATTTCATGTCAGCTCGACAGATCTTACAAAATGCTATAAAATTGCATATATAAGTTTTTTCAGTTGACATCACTATATAACTTTTGTGTATTTCACGTATTTCGCTACAAAAACTGTATCTTCACCTTTTTCACTCAATCCTTTTCTATATTTGAAAACACCCACATTGTCCTAGCAACTTCTTTCTTTACCTGGTGATAGAAATGATATAATTTGCTAATTAAAAAGATATTGAAACATTTTAAAATTGAAATTTTATATTTATTTTTGATTTCGAATTTGTCTTTTGAAATCAGAGTAAAAGATAATTAAGCTTGAAATTACAAATAATATATGTTTCACTTTTTACAAGCTGCCTTTATATGAATTGCTTTTATATTTAAATAATTATCTTGATGTTTTTATTCATGAAGTGTTTGCCTCATTATAAATTAAACATTTGCATGTGATAATTTTCTATATCAAATGCATAAAAAAAAAACAACGTGCACTTATTAAGAAAGGAGAAATATAATGAAGTACTAAAAATAAATAAAAAACGTTATCGAGGGTCTTATTAAATCTCCCATTTACTTTTTTTCAGTTAAAAAGTAAAAGACTCAACTGAGCAAGGTAAGAAATGATGATGAAAATATTAGAGAAGACAAGAAACACATGAACAGTCTAACATGTTAAATGTAACAAGGTAGTCATGGAGAATTTAGAACCTCTAATATTGTATGATTTTAAACAGCAATCGAAGCCAACTATCAAATAGTAATAACAAACTTTTTTTTAATTTTATGTCTTGACAAAATATAATGTCTGTCTTTGGTAATCATTAAATAAACTGAAGTAAAGTTAAAAAAGATGATAATAAGTAATAATTGATAAAAAAAATCTATACTAAAACACAGTCTAGAAAAATTGTATTGAGCATGCGTTTAAAATATTTAAAAAATATAATTTTTGTCCTAAGCCAACATATATTGTTAAAAATGTATGAAATGTTTTCTTCTCTTTTTCAGACACAGTCAAGTGTGTGACTATGAAAAATGGATTGGCTTTCTGTTACATATGTTGTCTTATAAAAAATGTACATACATTAAACCATCGGTGCTCATGTAAAGTTCTTCATCTCCCGGGCGTCTGTATAAATAGATATATATTTTTAAAACCATTTTTATTGTTGTTGTTGTTGTGTAATAATCACCTTTTTAAAAAAGTGAACTTTATCTTGTTTTGTCATGAATTGAATCGATCTTTGAACTCATCTTGCAACATCAAACAAGCAAACAAAGATTTATCTTGATGATCCGGTTCAGTCAGAGGATCACTCGTTCTGTGACTTGACTTGAGGGTCGTGAGGTGGACATAATTTGATAAAACAAACAGTCCTCAACTGTTCCTTCACAAACACTTAGAATGAAATCTGTGATGGTAACGAACAGTATACGAGCTCAAAAGTCCTTTAACCATTGCAAAATAGGAATGGAGAAAACAATTACCTCCAAAACGTAGGTGGTTGGATCAGGGATAGAGAAGTGCGCATCCCTAGCCGATCGGTCACTCTGGCCGTGTACTCCTTGTCATGATCGGGAAATAACTGGAAAAAAATATTGGAGAACTCATAGTCACATGTAATTATATCAATGATGGCCTAATAATCAGTATGAAATAATTGAGTCAGCATTTGTCTTAATAATAAGTTATATTTCCTGATAAGGTCATACAATTAACCATAGGACTTACACAGTGATGGTTTTAAAGGAAATTGCTCATATTCTTCCTTCATCAACTCGTCTGTCGAAAGCTTACCTCGTTTTAGAATTTTTTTTATACATGAGGTATGCTCTTCCGTATCGAAATAACTAAGAGATATAAACTCCGTATGCAGGTGACAAAAGTACATGTATATTACTGCATCAGTATAAAAGTTAATGATTGAAAAGTTAAAGAAAAAATAATTACGTTTATCATAAAGCTTTGATCTCCGATAATCATTAACGTCTACTTTTAGTAAAAGATCGAAATATGAAACAGATGTCAAAGATTCTTTGGTATCTTTGATATTAAGATCATCGGGATATAACTCGTTGACATAAGAGGATAAGTGTTGTTAATTGGCAGTACGTCGTCAATATATCTAAATGTTGAATTGAAGGCTACAGAATGAGTTTGATTAACTGATTAATTGTATATTGTTTAACGTCCCTCTTGAGAATTTTCACTCATATGTAGACGTCACCGTATGCTGGTGAAGGGCGTAAAATATAGACCTATACTCGAAACTCAGTGCCATTGAGCAGTGAGGGTTCTTTATCGTGCCAACGCCTACCGTGACACGGGACCGACGTTTTAAGGTCATATCAGAAAGAGTCCTGACTTTCACTTCTTGTGCCGAGCGCTTGGCGAAGGAACAGTCACCACTTTGTTTACGTCTAAGATATGCCGCAGCGCCGCTAACGAGAATCGAACCTGGGCCTCCCTCTTGAACTCTCTACCACTAGGCTATCGTGACCGATTAGCAGCATGTGTTTTAAGAGATTGAAGAAATTCAGTTTCATATGAATACAAAAATATATGTCTCCTAATAACAGGGCGAAGTAGGTAGCCATGTTGGAAGTGAAATGCAGGTCTTTGAGATGAATGTTTAAAGCTGAACACGATTCGTACAAAGAATTTGTTCGCCATATTTGTTAAAGTTCTTGCTATATCTGCAGGCCCCTATAAATGGCGAGGGTCACTCAGTCACTGTTCAGTGTAATGCATCGTCGACGGTGTACATGGATATATGCTATACAATACTTAGACTGTATAGCGAAGCCAAAATAGTTGTGTTCTTCTATTAATGCAGGAAAGAGAGATAGAAAAGGTACTTACAACAGTTGCACAGGTCAGTGCAGTATACAAAAAAAAACACAAAAAATATTCGTATCTGCAATAAAATATAAACAGAGGTAATGCAAGATAACCAGCACGAACACGTGTCGCCATTTCACGCCGATACCCGTTATACCCTTGTGTTGATACCCTAGTGTATCGTATCTAATCATATCGAAAATGTCTTATGCCTATCTACGAGTCATGTATAGCTTTGAAAACGGAGGCCATGCATCAAGACAGGCATTGGCACTATAAAGAACCCTCACAGGTCAATGGCTTTGAGTGCCGAGTTAAGGCCTAAATGTGAAACTCTTTACAGAATATAGCTACTATATTACATGAGTGAAGAATTTTGTAATGATTCACTATGAAATAAAATAATAAACAAATAATCATTGCTGAGAAACAGTGAAATTAATTATTTGATAAGTCATGTTTACTTACATTCTTATATTTTGCAAAGGTTCTACTCAAATTTGACTTGGAGGTGAATATGGTAAAAACTTGATGTTGCAAAGTTTTATATTGAAACCAATTTCAATATAGTAATTCTCAGTTCTAGATATTATCCAACATATAAAACTATTCCAAAACATAAAAACTAAAGTCAATTAGGAAAACGTTTAAAACAAAATGCGTCTACCGAACATTACATCATTTTTACAGTACCTTTGACGCACGTTTCTAGTAAAATATCCAAACATGAAACAGACATCACAGACAAAGATATATCGTGTTATCATATGAATGAAAATTTCTACTGATTGATTGTAACAGGAAAGGAGAAAATGTAATGCTTGACCGGAATCGAACCAGTGTATCTGCATCAATAGTCAGAGATTTTACCGACTGAGATTTCCAGGTGGATATAATTGGTACAGCCTTACATGTTACCCTAAAGGTGGATATATAACTAATATCCACGGCCTAAACTATCACATTCCTTCCTCATTAAATGTTCTGCCCTCGAAGTCAGAAGATCTTATTCGCCCCTTGTAGGGCTCTCACTTGCAAGTCCATGGGTGATCACAGCACCAAATCTCTATCAGGAAAGGAGGAAATGTAGGTCTGGACCGTGAATCGAACCCGAAACCCCTGTATCACTAATCAAGTGCTCTAGCGACTGAGCTACATGTATCCACACCGATTACCACGGCCCATACCATTCAATGATAATGCGTCCTTGACATATCTAAATGTCGTTTAGAAGGTGAAATGTTATTTTCTCCATTTGTATAAATTTTTTAAACAAATCTGCTTAATATGGAGACACCACTACTTGCTGTTACTAACGAGCGATGATTTACATGCAGTTGAAGAATTAAAATCCCAGTGCCTCTTTAATTTAAATAAAAAAACTTTCAGTAACTGCTTTGTCAGCTGGGGCCAGTGCATATGTGGTAGACCAAATTTACTATTATAATTTATCTTATGTATTTATTCGTTTTGGGATCATTCTATTTTTCGTTTCATCTAAAGTAATCTTAAATATTTTTTATCTTCAATTTCATTGGCTCCTTTGATATTATCCAATAGTTTTAATTTACCTTGAGTATAAGTAACCGTTCAAACTAAGCAAAATTGGGCAGTATTACATTTTTAAAGAAGAAATTATATCCGGCTGATATCCGATGCATCTTGTGGTATGTAACTTTCATATTTAATTATTTGTTACTTTACTATTAAAGATTTGGGTATAACATATTATTTTAATTGCGAAGTTTATACTTTATCGTATTTTTGCAGTTAAAGTTGTCTCAGTGAATTCTTATATTTTGTCTGTAAGTTCAAAGTTCATTTTGCTACAGTACATTTTTCTATTTTCTATGTGTATACTGCATAAACGGTAACTTATTGTCAATGTTTATGAAACTATATGTATTTTTTCTAATGTATTCTTTGATTTTGTTATAGGTCAATGTCTTTATTCTAATTCTTCAATAAATAAAATGGATACCAACATCTGAGTCATCATTTGCCATTAACTGCTCGGTTACATCATGGCGCTGCGAGAAAAAACATCATCTACAGACATTGACCACCGTAGGAATTTAGTTTCCAAAGATAGCAGAAAATACAGCTAAGTTTATTTCATTTCGTGATATCAGCCATTTAAATGTTCGACGCTATTATTGTGACAAAGAAATTTCACAGTGAATACTATTCATGCACCAACGGCTTACTATAGATTGAGAGAATTCCACTGTGAGTACTATTCACCGTTACCTGTGTTATTCACCTGTGTCTAAATCATGAGGAAAGCAGAATTGCAACACCGTGTTCGTGAATTGGAAATGGAACTACAAGAAGCGAAAATCAACTCACATTCAAAAACCATTATTGAAAAACAAACTTTTCTCCCGGAAACTAGGAAAATCAAGACATTTTCTGGACGGCCAAAATCAAAAACTTACATTTCTATTCACGATTGGATTGATGACCTTGACATTGCATTTTCGGCAAGAACGTACACAGATTCACAGAAAGTTGATTTGATTTATTCTCACTTATTATGGCCGGTTGCGTATCTCAGATTTAAACCTGCGATCAATGATTCCGGGTTTAAATCCAAGTTTTCGCGTTGCACGCATGTAAGGATTGGCTGAGTACGGCTCAGAATTACGGTAAATTCTGAACCTGGTAGAGACGTGGTTTAAACCCAGCTTTACAAGGTTTCCATGTATTTTTGGGTAGAATATTTCGATAATTTGAAATATTTCGATGTTGTAGAAATGTTTTATGGCAATTATGATTGCATTGATATATTTTGCAGTTTCAAAAAAGCTATTCTACAAAATAATTTTTTGGCCATGTTGCATGTGGATTTTTCTTTTTGCACACCTCTTCAACAACTGTTCAATGTGCCGTTTTAACATTGATTTAGCTGTAGTATAAAGTTTTGGAAGATACTTTTAATTAAAATGCATAAATGTACATAAACTGGAATTTTATAGAAACTTTCTAATATACCAAATCTAAATCAAATTACGAATTTTACACTTTCGAACAGCTGATGATACACATTCCAATAATTTCTAATAATGCCGAATTTCCTGAGGATAAAAAGTCTTTCAGTTATCAGTGAATCAGGCTATCTACAGGGCCGGATCGGAGGAATCGGCACGGGGGGAGGAGGATATGTTCGTCCCCTATAATTTTGCTGCTGTACAAAATTTTATAGAAAACAAAGATAATAATAAGTGTTTTCACAAAAATAATGTCTTATAAGTTTTTTCATTTGATTTTAAACTAAAAATCTAAATTTATACATTTCTCCTTTATTATTTACCTATACAAAATGTATATAATTGTGTTTTGATTTTGTTTCTAAATTACTTATTCCAAAGACCCCCATCCATGTTTTCTTCCCTTCAGTCTTTTGCAAAAGCTGTATTCTGTTTGCGTTTTTTTATTTTCTTATGGTTTGAGTTTCGATGAAAGATGCCGTGATTTGAATTAAATCATGTAAATTGTAATGCATTTTTTCAGTATTATCAATTTACAATTTAACATCACTATATATCATTGTTTTTAAATATATCCTTTTAATTTTCAACCAGTCACAAAAAAAATGCACTAGTATTAAAACTTGTTTTAAAGTGCTGTAATATTAGGAAACCTATTATTCTTCAACATTTTATACGAGTAAGTCAAGATTAGGTAAACCTTACTCAGTTTTATAGCGTGCAACAGAAATGCGACTCAGGTAATCCCGACTCAACTGGGGCTTAAACCCGGCTTACGTGATCCACGGATCAACCATTGAGCTGTACTTATCTGAACCATAGGTACGCAACCGGCCATTAGAGGGCCAAGCTAAAGAAGAAATAAAATTCCGACCAGAAATTCGACAGGATCCGTATGCTATATTGGACTGTCTCCGATCAGCATTTGGTAACCCAGAATCTGTTACCTTACTACAACATAAGTTTTTTGAGAGAAATCAGCAAGATTCAGAAACAATCAGACACTACTCGTACGCATTGTTAGATTTATACCAAATCGTACTCAGAAAAGACAAAAGTGTATTTCCAAATAAACAACTTACTCTGTGTGAAAAATTTGCCAATGGACTAAAGGATCCATTTCTTAGGAAAGAAGCAAAGAAATTACTACGGAATAACCCTACAGAATTTCACACTTTCAGAGATGAAATCATATTGTTCAGTGAAGAAGAGGAAACAACAGAAAATAGAGCAGCTACGCAAGTACACCAGGCAAACACGATCGAGGATCAACAAAATTTAAATTCCCTTTCATCTGATTCGCCTAACGCAGAACATTTATACAAAATCATTGAAGCGCAACAAAAGCAAATAGATTCCCTCACAAGTATGATCAGAGATCGAGAAGCCGGTCAACAAACAAAGGAAAGTCGAAACTATTCACGTCCTCCACCTGTGTGTTTTCAGTGCGGAAAAGTTGGCCATATCAAAAGAAATTGTAGATCTAAACTTCGGGAAACAGCAACCAAAACGTCGGAAAACATGTAACATCTATTGGAACGAGTCCGGCAATAGATGACAGTCAGCAGGACTCATCGTTTATTCATCGTGTTATTGGAAAGTGTCCTGTGATTGATATTTGTGTATGTAATGTTAAAATACCATGTTTAGTGGATACCGGTTCTATGGTGTCAACATTAACAGAAAGTTTTTACAATGAATTCATTCTACCTCTAGGAACAACTCTCATCAAAAACAATGTTATTCAACTCAAAGCAGCAAATGGACTTGACATACCGTATATAGGCTACATAGAAATTGATGTTCAGTATCAAGGGAATATTATTCCGCAACGTGGTTTCCTTATTGTGAAAGACGTCAGTGATAGTGAAACCAGAAAACGCAAGGAAGCTATACCTGGTCTTATTGGCATGAATGTTCTTAGTGTTTGTAAGAATATTTTATCTACCTGTAACGTTCCGGTCGATGGGAATTTAAATGAAATATTCACAGATAACAGTGTGTTCGATAGGAAAGTTATTCATGGATTCGCTCGAGTGAACGGAGCATTACCTGTTCGCATTCCAGCAAATACCGCTATTGTTGTCGAGTGTACGGGACCTCATATTGATGGTGACGTGGTTGTTGACCCCTTGATCAATGGAGGACACTTACATAGAAACTTCAGGACTGTGCATACCTGTAATACCGTTACCAAAGGAAAATTATGGGTCAGAGTCGCAAACACCGGTGATGAGGATATTTATATCAAACCACGAACAATGATTGGCACTGTGTCTAAATGTGAAATTCAAAGTGAAAATTCTACTATTGAGTTCAACCGCATTGGAAGTGTGGAGGAAGTATTTGTTCAGAAGCGTCAAACTGGAAAAGATCCGTGCCCTGATGAAAAATTTCAGTTACCTGAGGACATTTATCAGCTTGATTGTAGTGATGAAGAAAAAGAACTGATCAGCTCGCTCTTCTGGAAATATAGTGACGTGTTTTCTAAAAACGACGATGATATTGGATGTACCAGTACAGTGCAGCATCGTATTCATCTTACAGATAATAAACCAGTTTCGCAGCAGTATCGTCGCATCCCTCCGTCCCAATACGAGGAAGTAAAACAACATATCCGAAAGCTCTTGGATAATGGTGTTATTCGTGAAAGTACAAGCCCTTTCGCTTCTCCAATCGTACTCGTGCGTAAGAAAGACAACTCTTTACGACTATGCGTAGATTACAGGAGACTAAACGAGAAAACAATCAAGGACAAATTTCCCCTACCAAGAGTGGAAGAAACTTTCGATGCTTTATATTGATCTTCTATATTTTCAACATTAGATCTTACTTCCGGTTACAATCAACTTGAAATTGCAGAAAGGGACATACAGAAAACAGCCTTTACTACTCCTTTTGGACTGTATGAATATCTGCGCATGCCATTTGGTCTTACAAACGCACCTGCAACTTTTCAACGCCTGATGCAACATTGTTTCCGTGAAGAAGTTTTTAGAATTCTCCTTGTATTCCTTGACGATATTATTGTTTTTTCAAAGTCAATACGTGAAAATGTTCAGCGTCTAGACAGGGTGTTTTCCATTTTACGTCATCATGGACTTAAGTTGAAAATGAAAAAGTGTCGATTTTTCAGGCCTTCTGTGAAGTATCTAGGCCATGTGGTCAGTGAAAATGGAATAAGCACAGATGAGGATAAAATTAAGTGCATTGTGAACTGGAATATTCCACAGAATGTGAAGGAAGTTCAATCATTTCTTGGATTTGCGGGATATTACCGCCGATTTATAAAACATTTTTCGCAGATTGCAGAACCCCTTCTAGAAATCGCCAAGAAGAACGCTAAGCATCCTAAGACAACTTTCGGTGACAAATGGTCAAAGGAATGTCAGGATTCTTTTGAAAAACTCAAGTTTATGTTGTCATCAGCACCGTTACTAGGATATGCTGACTTTTCATCCCCATTCATTTTGGAAACTGACGCCAGTGCATCCGGATTGGGAGCCGTATTATCACAGAAACAAAATGGACGTACTGTGGTCATTGCTTATGCTAGCCGCTCTCTGAGACCTAATGAAAAATCATCAAAGACCATGAGTAGTCTGAAACTGGAACTTCTTGCACTCAAATGGAGCGTGACCGAAAAATTCCGAGACTACTTACTTGGAAATAAATTTGTCGTGTTCACAGACAACAATCCCTTAAAGTATTTGTCTCAGCAAAACTCGGAGCATACGAACAAAAGTGGGCGTCACAGTTAGCAGATTTCGACTTTGAAATCAGATATCGTCCCGGTAAACAGAACACCAACGCTGATGTATTATCCCGACTTTCATCGGACAGTGAAATTCTGAATCAGTGTATCGAAGGAACCAGCATACCATCAGATATAAAAGCAGCTCAATCGTCTGTGATATTTATTGAATCAACAGATGTTTCATTCTGTGATACGTTCCCTAGTTATACGAGTGATGATCTTCAGGATTTACAATCTAAGGACCCTGTGATTGGAAAGTGCAGAGAATTCCTTGTGTCAAAAACTGTTCCAAAACCAAGTTTTGTGCGCAAACAAAATAAGAAAGTTCAAATTCTGTTACGCCAATTCAAAAACTTGGAAATTTGTGATGGTGTCATTCATAGACGGATTAGTGATCCGAAGCTTGGTGACCTGAATCAAATTGTTCTTCCTGATTGTCTCAAAGACGTTGTACTGCAGAGTTTGCACGACGAGAATAGACATCAGGGAATCGAAAGAACTTTCAACATCATCAGACAGAGATGCTACTGGCCACAAATGTTCAAAGATATCAAGAATTATTGTCAGAAATGTGAACGATGCACAGTTTCAAAAATACCGCCACCAACAGTACACACCAGCATGGGACATTTAAGTGCATCAGAGCCATTGGAATGTATCGCTATAGACTTTTCCATCTTAGAAAAATCCCAGGGATACGAGAATGTGTTAGTGTTAACGGATGTATTCAGTAAATGGACCATCGCAATTCCAACAAAAGATCAAACGGCACAGACTGTGGCAAAAGTGTTAGTGAAGGAATTATTCTGTGTATTTGGTGTGTGTAAGAGAATTCATTCCGACCAAGGAAAGTGCTTTGAGGCAGAAATAATACAACAACTGTGTTCGCTATATAACATCAAGAAATCAAGAACTACAGCCTACCACCCCCAAGGCAATGGCCAGTGTGAGCGTTTTAACAGAACCCTCCATGACCTACTACGCTCTTTACCGCCAGCTAGAAAACGGAAGTGGCCTGAGTACATAAGGGAGTTAGTGTTTTCCTACAATGTCACACCAAACGCATCGACTGGATACTCTCCTTACTTCTTGATGTATGGTCGTCAGCCACATCTTCCGATAGATTTCCTTTTAGGCCGAAGTACCAAACCGTCAGATGAAATCAACATCGACAGATGGGTGGAGTTACATTCAGAGAAGCTTGCGTTCGCTTACAACAGAGCCAAAGAAGAACTTACCAGAAACGAAACCGCGCGAAAACAGAGACACGACTTCGGCAGATGCGAAAAAGAACTCCAGATCGGCGACAAAGTCTACGTTCGGAACCGAGGTGTGCGAGGTCGAGATAAGATCCAGGACAAATGGAAGCCGGAAGTGCACATCATTGTGGATAAACCGTTTAAATCAGTGTATAGTGTGAAACCAGTGAATAGTGATTTTGTGAAAAATGTGAATAGGTTTGAAATAAAACCAGTGATTTGTGATTCAAGTATGTGATTATTTCACTGCCACCGTTGTGAAATATGGACTTATTCCGAGTTATGTAGAGACTCTACGTGACAGTTTATATTGAACATTTATTTTCATATTGCATACATATATATATATTTTTTCATATTGATGAAATTTGTTATGATATATTTTTTCTTATGTATTTATTATATTAATCTGAGGACAGATTAACATTTCGTGGGGGAGTATGTGGTAGACCAAATTTACTATTATAATTTATCTTATGTATTTATTCGTTTTGGGATCATTCTATTTTTCGTTTCATCTAAAGTAATCTTAAATATTTTTTATCTTCAATTTCATTGGCTCCTTTGATATTATCCAATAGTTTTAATTTACCTTGAGTATAAGTAACCGTTCAAACTAAGCAAAATTGGGCAGTATTACATTTTTAAAGAAGAAATTATATCCGGCTGATATCCGATGCATCTTGTGGTATGTAACTTTCATATTTAATTATTTGTTACTTTACTATTAAAGATTTGGGGTTGACATATTATTTTAATTGCGAAGTTTATACTTTATCGTATTTTTGCAGTTAAAGTTGTCTCAGTGAATTCTTATATTTTGTCTGTAAGTTCAAAGTTCATTTTGCTACAGTACATTTTTCTATTTTCTATGTGTATACTGCATAAACGGTAACTTATTGTCAATGTTTATGAAACTATATGTATTTTTTCTAATGTATTCTTTGATTTTGTTATAGGTCAATGTCTTTATTCTAATTCTTCAATAAATAAAATGGATACCAACATCTGAGTCATCATTTGCCATTAACTGCTCGGTTACACATACTTCTGTGAATGTAATTCTTTCATTTTTTTTTCTTCCGAATAGAGAAGGTTATATATTTTTCTTATTGGCCTTCAATCGATTTAAGACATCGATCCTGTAATTGTGCATGTGATACTAGTAATTGGAAATGCTACTTACAATGATGACGATAGAAATGATAAATGCTTATAAGTACAATCTTTCACTCAGTTAATTTGTTAGATTGCTGTCACAGTAAAAACAAAAACTGTTGCAGATTTTTCCATAAAAAAGTTTTTTTTTGTTTAAACATTGTCTTTTATATGAGTACAAAAACAATTTATTATAGGTTGCTATTTGAAGACGGATGTCACGAATACCCTAGTTTACTAGATGTTTTTTTATGCATATTTTGGATCAATGTTGGCGATATGTCGAGCATTACACATAATTAAACAAAGGTGTGGTACGTCGTCAATTCAGGAGACGTCATTTTCACAGTCGTTTTCACGGGAATCGCATCGGAAAAAATCACTATATTTCTGTCAGTACTTCAAATATTACGTCAGAAAGCTAAATACATAATAAGAGAACAACATAAAGATACATTTGAGAAAATTGTCGATAAATATCGAAAATTATAGAAAATTAATGTTAAAATTTGGATTCTGCATGTTTTCGCATCAATTTTTTTGTCGCGCTCCGTACCTCTACATCAGTGATATCAACATACCGATAATTTTAGTAGAAATTTTTAAGATACAGAAATTTTACCCAAAATTTATTGAAATCTTTAAGATACATATTTCTGTGAAATTTCATAACTATATGACGTCTGTTAAAGTAAATAACAGCACAGTCCACGTAATTTTTGTAAAACACTCGTATAAAGGTTTTTTTCCCAAATATATTTGCAAAAAAGAAATGATTGACGATCAAAATTTGTCATGCAGTCTACGTCCTTCATCAAAATGATTTTATTTCAAAAACTTAGATTATCTAACAACTTGAATAAAATAATATGAAACAAGGTTTCGAATTTTAATTGCTCAAATGGTTTGATAATCATGAAGCAAAAAAAGTTACTGTACAGATGTGTTTTATTGCAAGAATTTTTCTTTTGTAATTTATTTTCTAAATGTACGAGTATTTAGAGTTCCTTTTGTGTTTTTGAAAAATACGAGAACACATACGAACATGTAAATGTGTAGTCTAGCATTTAAGTGTAAATTATTTTTATAAAATTATAATTGGTTTTATTTCCAAGGTCATTTTCAATAATGACCGGACATTATGACGGTAAACAATGAAAAAGAAAAGATTTTGGAAAGGGGAACAGTGTTCACAAGAAAAAGTAACCAAACAATTAAGTCTTTATTGCATTAATTTAGAAGAACATCCAAACATGAAAAAAAAGTATAGATCCTGTCGTTTCCTAGCCTTCATTCAAAGATGAGGGAACTAGGATATTACGAGACGACGATTGACTGGATCGAATTATTTTTAATCTACATACATTGTAACGTCCTCTGTTAATAGCTAAAATTGAGAGGAAGGCAAAAGGAAATGATTTCTTCTCATATAAAAAAAGTTTTTGAATAACTCTTTTTCATTTTATAAAATGTGGCCATTTAAATTGGTTAATTTTCAAGATTCCCAATCGTTTGTAACACATTTTTGAAAACACTGTTCTATGTACTGTATGTTTAATAACCTCTGATGCGTATACATGTAATCATTGTATGATGCCACATCTATATTTTATCAGGTGCACATTTTAAGCAAATTATCTCCTCGTTTAAAACGTTTTAAGAACATACTTAAAAAAAAGTCACGCAAAATGTAAAATTAATGTTATAATTCACTTTTGAAAAGTTTTATATGAAATTATCTTTTCTTTTTCCATTTTCAAAAAGAGGAGTATTTAATGTGTAAATTAAATTCACTTCATTTGATTCAATTCGTGTTTAGATTTTAGGGCGTGCTTTGTTGCGAGGAAATGATCCACCTTGTAATGCATTTTATTTAATTCGATTTTGTTTTGATGTTTTTTTTCTCTGTATATTTTAAAATTATTCATTTTTAAGTAGTAGTATAGGTAAAATTTCACTAGAGCCATATGTTTGCTTTAAAAAATACACAGTATGGACGCAAAAAGTTGTCTTAATATTGTGCTGTAGTCCCCATGTAATCAGTTGTTTATATATTAAGTTCTCTTTTAGGAACTTTAAGAATGTATATTGATACTTATGGTGACAGAATTTCTTTTTCATTTTCTACATTTCTCTTAACTCAGTTACCTTATAAAAGCTAGCCATGATGAAGCACAGTTTACAAAATTTGTAAACAGATGTACACAAGAATACATAAGAAGACGTTGACACCTTGTCAGAATGGATTAAATGTATTAGATGCTTGTTAAAGTCGCGTATTAAAAGATTGAGGGGCAGTATGAAAACAATTTATCCTTCTGTGTTCAATAATCTAAAAGTGAAAAAAAGAATTGGATAGATTAAATGATCCGTACAACTGTACGTACTGGTCTCTGTCGACAAAGCAGGTAAAAGCATTGTCTTTGTTTGTTAGGCTCATTATATAATTTGTAATTTAGAAGAAATTGGATTTAATTCTACATGTGGTAATCCTACTTATACTCATACTTCCCTTTCTAAGGAAGAAATTCTTCAAAATCAAATGTCTGTTTTAAATGTTTTTAATATTCCACAGAGCCAAAAGGAATTTGAACTACCTTATATGTTTTGGATTCCAAAACTTCATAAAATTCCTTACGAACAAAGATACACTGCGGGTTCCAGTAAATGTTCAACCAAGTCTCTTTCGTTACTACTCACTAAGATATTGACAGTAGTGAAGAAAAAAACTTCAGGAGTACTGTGCAACGATATATTCAAAAAATGGTGTGAATCAGATGTGAATACCAAAAAAATCAAAAGAACTTTTGGACAATTTGAAACCACAAGAATACCAAGATCAACAGTTTAAAAACTAACAATTTTTCAGCTGTATACACAACAATTCCCCACGATGAATTAAAGTCCAGGCTTTTTGATATCATTGACAGCTGTTTTTTAATAAAAATAGAACTACTAAATTTACTTACCTGGTAATTGGTCAATTATTTTGTTAAAACGCATTCTGATTGCACATACAAGTACTCTAAAGTTGACACCAAAGAGATGCTTGAGTTTCTGATTGACAATATCTATGTAGTTTTTGGAGACCAGGTATTCCAGCAATGTATTGGAATTCCCATAAGTATTAATTGCGTTCCGTTATTAGAGGACCTATTTCTATATTCATATGAAGCAGAATTTGTGCAAAATCTTATGCATGAAAAGAAGAAAACACTTGCTGTGGCCTTCAACTCGACATTTAGATATATGGACGAGTTATTGTCAATTAACAATGGTAATTTCCATTCCTACGTCGATAGAATATATCCTGGTGAGCTTGAGATAAAAGATACCGCAGAGTCTGGCACATCTGTTTCATACTTGGATATTTTACTTGAAAAAGAAGTTAATGGTAGTCTAACAACCGAGCTATATGATAAATGTGATGGCTTTAACTTTTCTATCGTCAACCTCCCTTACTTATGCAACAACATATCTTCATCACCTGCATATGGAGTGTATATTTCTCAGTTGATTCGATACGCAAGAACTTGCTCTACGTATGAACAATTTCTAAAACGAGGTAAATTACCATTGAGTCAAATGCTGACGGACCTTTTTCATACCAATTGTTAGTCCATTATTTATACACTGAATTGACGACGGATTGTTTTGTTATTTCCTAATCATGACAAGGAGAACATGGCGGGTGTGACCGGTCAGCAGGGGATGCTCACTCCTCCATGGCACCTGTTCCCGTCTCTGATGCATCGGAGGTCCGTGTTCGCTCTGCTCCTGTTTGTATTGTTTTATGGACTTTGATATTGAATACTGTTCGTTATCTCCATATTCTTTTATCAACACGCGTCATCAAAGATGCAGTTACAAAATTAGCTTGATGATTATTAATTTTATGTAAACGAAAATCCATAACTTACGGAAGCGTATTAGTGCCACGCAATATTTTTTTTTAAGTTGGTAATTCCAACTTTAATCTTGGCTTTTCCAACTTTAAAGTTGGAAATTCCAACTTTAATCTTGGCTTTTCCAACTTTAAAGTTGGAAATTCCAACTTTAATCTTGGTTTTTCTACCCGCTTTTCGTAGTTTTTTTTCTTTTGTTTAAAGTATGACAAACTTAATTAAAGTGAAAATAACACACTAAAATAGATTTATTAGCAATTTATCATTGCAATTTAGGGGTAGGTGTCGAAATGGGGGGGGGGATTATTGGGAGTTATATTATAGTACTTTTACAATGGAAAATAAATATTAGCACATTAAAATAAATTGTTGAACTCTTTTTATCTGTGTTTGTTTTATTTTTTAATCTTGACCTTCCTTATGACCTTACATATAACTTCCAACTTTTACTTAGAAATCCTTATATTCCTTTAAGTTCTCTTGTGTAATTCTTTTGAGAATAACTTCATATTTTGTACACAGTATTCCGTACATAACAGGATTTCAACTTAATCAATTACAGATATTAGTCATTTATTATGTATTGTATGAAAGAATTAGACAACAATTAAATACTAAATGTAATCAAATTTTATTTAATCAAATGAAACATTTTCTGCTAAATATACACCATAACTAAATGTATCAATTCTGTACTGGCAAGGATCCACGATTTTTTTCAAGGGGGAGGGGGCACCCCAGCCAGAAATATGTTGACAAGCAAAATATTAATAAGTAAATTAATAATAAAATCCTTTCTTAAACGTTAAAAGTCAAAGTTATAAAAACCAAGAATAAAGTTGGAATAACCAACTTTAAAGTTGGTAAAACCAAGATTAAAGTTGGAATTTCAAACTTTAAAGTTGGAAAAGCTAAGATTAAAGTTGGAATTTCCAACTTTAAAGTTGGAAAAGCCAAGATTAAAGTTGGAAAAGCCAAGATTAAAGTTGGAATTACCAATTTTAAAGTTGGAATTTCCAACTTTAAAGTTGGAAAAGCCAAGATTGAAGGTGGAATTACCAACTTTAAAGTTGGAAAAGCCAAGATTAAAGTTGGAATTACCAACTTTTAAAAAAATATTGCGTGGCACTAATACGCTTCCGTAATAACTCTGCTGTGTATCAACACATTTTAGGATCTTTTTAAAAGATCTTGTGTTTTGTAGAAAAGATTTTCATGTTCTTTATTCCGTACATTTTAGTGCATAACTGGGAAATATGATGGCGAGACAATACAGAAACAGAATAAGGGGATTGAAAATTTATTTCTTTAAAATTTATTTAGACACACAAACACATACGTACAATAAATTAAATAAGAACAAATATAAATTGAATACTTTACGATATAATACACCATATTTATAATAGGCATCGTTAAAATGAATATCCATCTACAAAAAAGTCACATTGCGTCATTAAGTAGAACTGAAATAAGAATCATCACTTTATAAATAAAAACAATGTCAGATTCTTTTAGAAAATATATTCAACATGTCAAAAAGAGAAAAGGTCGAGTAAGTAAAATAAAACTAAAAAAAAAGTGCCGAACCTTCGACAATAATCAATAATAAAATATTTGATGCTGTAACATACTTATTAAACGATTAAAAGATTCATTTTATTTCCTCCTATTAGTATAATTTGTATAGGCATGATTTGTTCTAATCAATTAAGCTCTAATTGGCTTTAATGTTATCTCTAAGATACAGATGGGAAAGATTAAAACACTTTTTTTTTTAGAAATGTCATTCTTGTTGTACAAAAAAGTTTCATTGCATGTGATATGCATACCTTTTTTTACTTTTTCAGAAATATATCAATCTGGTTATGTGACATATCAAAATGCTATATTTTACATCATTTTGATAATGGATTCAAAATCTAATTTTTGTGAAGATTAATTGTGAATAAAAAATGTTTTGTAATAGAATCATGTCATATTAATGATTGCATATAACACAAATCAGAATAAATCCTTTACTTAAACAGTGAAAAATTAAAAAATCAGTATTCTTACAGATATAAAGATCTTAACACAAACGGTTTATATATATATATTTAAAAAAAGTCATTGAGTTTTTCAGCAATCAGCAGAGTATAACCGATTGATTTTAAAGAAGGGATTGCAGATGGTTTGTAGCTTTATAATGTTCATAGGAAATATCTGCAAAGAAAGAGACAAAAATTGTATTTGATTGCATTTATACACGTTCTGTTTCATTATCATTGATCTATCTGTAAACCAATAGCTACCTTTGTTTAGTCTTTTAACCAAACACATCTGAAATAAATAAATGAAAATGATATTAAAAATGAAATACAAATTAAAAAATATACAAAAATACACGAGAAATCCATTCATTTTATCTCTTTGAGCAAGAAAACTGCTGACAGTAGACTATAAAAAAACCCCATCTTTCTTCACTATATAAAAATGCATGCAATATAATGGTGGTCAAGATCTAAATATAATTTATTTATCTATTTCTTGCAGTTGTTGCCCTTTTTATGTTAGTATCACTCTCTAACTAGGTCGCGGTCCAGTTGTTTTTTGGTGTGTACAAGTGTAACTAACCGCTAATTTTCCGTAATTCTTTCCGACGCGTGGCATATATGGTCATTTTATGGTCGCTGCGTGACATATTTCCATTCCATTAATCAATACAGAGAAATTGGTAACTTATTAATATAAGTGATAAACAGCGTAATAAAAAGGACTGAATATAATTTGCCTCTTAATGACATGCCCCCTCTTACTTATATATCTATTTATCGGAACTTTTGTCCGTTTTCATCACTAAATAAGTTACAAGTGTCTTTGTCTAGTAAACTATTCAAATATAAAACTGTTTCTTAATTTAGACTTTTTGGGATCATGCATTTCAAGCTTACCAGGGTATATCGTATCGACTGGAAAATTAAAAAAAAAACATTGTTAATAAACAATACGTCGTCCATATATCTATATGTCGAGTTGAAGGCCACATTAAATGCTTTTTGCTTTTGTTTTCGTTTTTAAGGTCTTGAACAAATTTTAGAAAAACCAATTAATATTTCATCTATCCATAACTTTTTCTTTTTCTTGTAGATTGTTAACCAATTTCTCACTCCTTTTATCCCTATAATGGACATTTTAATATTATCTATGGGGTTTTTTTTCAATGAAAAATTGTTATTATTTTGTGTCGTTTTTTTTGGTACATCAAGAACAATTAATTGGCTTTTCCTTTATTTATCATATCCTCTTTATACTTACATGTATTATCAGGATCTGTTGAAAAGAAAGGTCTTGATGTTATTATATTTTTTATATCTTTTTTTATTCTTTCATTTTTTTTCAAACTTCATTTAATGATATTTTTACAACATGAGACATCTATTTATATCACTGATTTCTTAAGGAAAAGTAATTGATAAATGAAGAAAATGTTTGATATAATTTGTTTTTAATTCATACAGGTATAAAAAATTAACATGGAAAATTAATACATGTATAGGAATTGTATAAAGGCGAACTTACCATACATAAGCTGATAGCCACTAAGACCTCTTCCTCCTAAACTTGATCCCCCAATAATTGGATCTGAAATACACAAGACACAATGCAATGCAAGAAAGGTACATACACGTAGTTTTTTTTTTAAACAATCAGTTACATACAAAGCAGAGTCATATGCTCAAACACTAATTTATAATTGTTCTGCGCTAGGGTAATTTATCTTATTTGATCGTCAGGATAATATGATCTGATATAATTTAATAGTTCAACTTAAAAATGTATTTTATTAAAATATACTTATTTGAAACTTACAGTAATCTGGTGCATCCCCTATAAAGAAATAAAACAATATGATTAAAGAAAATTCAATGAAATACTGACATTCATTTAATACGATATGTCAAGGTTGAAATTGTACACACTTAGATATGTCTTTAATAAACTTACCCAAATCGTATGGATTGTCTGAAAAATAGAATGAAAATAAATGAATGGCTTATCATTGTTAATTATGATTTATGAATTGAATTGAATATTACATATTCATGATGTAGCAAATCTAGTTTCGTCGGATTTGTCGTTCATCTAAACGTTATGTACCTCATGTATTCAGTAAATCGCTTGATTTTTCATTCATATTGACAAAAATAATTTAGCAAATAAAAAAAAAACTTACAAGCATCGGGGGCATCACCATCTGAAATTATTCAAATATTGTTTATACATTAAAAAAAGAAGAAATAATTATTTTTTTTTTGGAAAATTTGAGAAAAAAAGAGTTGTTCTGTTGTTTGAGAAACATGCAGTTTATAAAGTGTTTATGTACTTCATTTGATGATATATCTATAAAATGTATACTTACTTAACATTAAATAACCTCTTCCGGATGCTGTGATGAAAAAAATTAAAGAAATATGTATTGTTAACGTTATCATTTATTCCATTTCTCGTTAGTCCCACACTGTCTTGTTTAGCTTCTGATTAGCTTTAGAATTTATAAAAAAAATTATTAGGTATTTAAAGTCTCCAAAAACTGAACATGATTAAATAAATCTGGCCCTTTGATCGTAAAATGAGAACATACGCACGTCAAAATTTCTAATCAATATAACTTTTGAAAACAATCTGAGAATGAAACAAGTTTATTTTCTCTTTTGTCGGACTTTGAATGTTATATAAAATTCATAAAAACATACGTTAAACAATGTAAAAGATATTAATATTCAAAAGTAAAAATTATGACGTATGCATTTATCACGTGCAGTCCTCTGTTTATGGTCTTGAGGTCCAGTTTGTAGCTTTATGACTAAAAAGTAACAAAATAATCAAATGTAGAAAAGTGAACGTACATCCAAAACCGTTTCCGAGTCCCAGGGATCTTCCTCCAAGGTTCACGGTGTCTGCATCAGATACTATATTTAGAAACAAGGGACACAACCACAAAATTTAGTAAAGAACGCCATAATTAGTTCTTATTAAGTGCCAAAATGCACCGTTTACCAATGTTATTTGGAGTTTTGTGCAAAACAGGACAGAAGCATGTGTGCATGTTAGTATATTTGGCAACCTTCAGAAATTTTATCTAAAACATTCATTTTTTGAAAGTAAGTATTGTTAAAGTATGAAAATATGTAAGAGAAAAAATGCAATTTCGATTTTGATGGAAATAAAATTATTTTCTTTTAACTTTTGTTTAAATATAATTCTATTGAAGTTAAAAAAATCAGAAAAAAGATATAGTAAATCTATAACTTTTTGCCTTTTAAAAAACATTATGAAAATGAAGTTATATATGTTGATTTTCAAAAGCAAAATGACATTGTCTTTTTTAATTGATTGCTGTAGCTAGGATACTTACTTGATGAAAAAGCTCCAAAGCTGAATTGTGGCCTTGATCGTCTTGAAAATATTCTACTTGCTAAAAACAAAAAAGAAAATTTATTAATTTTTGGTCCTTACTACATTGCTGTTTTAATAAATGTCTATTTACCAGAGATTTAATTTTGAAATTGTATTAAGAATCAATGAGGCAACAAAGGGTTAAACAGGGAATGCTTACACCCCGATGGACCCGATCTCATTTCTGAATTTATTGTTTCAATGGATTTTTAATATGATTTCTGCGCTTTACCTCAATATCCATTTATTTTTTGAAATTCAGAAAAAAAATGTATTGCATATTTCAGATATAAGTACAACAGAACTTACGTAAATACAATTTTTTTTATCCCAAACCTTTAAAATCAGTTTTGTGTTGATAGTTTATGTTAACTGTGTAAAAGCATGTCATCCAAGTAGCATGGAGACAGATATTGTTAGTTACAAATAACCTATATGAGCACTTAAAATTAGCAACTATTCTGATTGTGTTTTAAACTTGTAGGGGGAAATTAATGTTTTATAAGGCACAAAATCAATTAGCAAGGTAGAATACAAAACCTTGCGTTCTGTGCAAAATATTCTAAAGATATCACTTGCATTTAGTATAATAAACACTGAAAGGTGAATAGCCACGATAAAATTTATACTCACATTGTGACCTTGGCATCACACGTAGAACTGAAAATAGATAAACCGAATATTTAAAAATTATATGTATAAATAGGAATTTAAGAAGGGTATGAATATATTTATTTTTGAAAATTAATCATTACCAGGCGTATTAATTGTTCTTTGAATATAGTAAATTTAAGAGTTTTTTCTTAATTGTGAAAAAAAGTCTAGAATATGACAATACCGTGGCATTTGTAAAGTAAAAAAAAAGTTAAAGTCAAAAATTAAATCATAGTTTCGTCAATATTGAGCAAAGCATAGAACGGAAAACAGGAAAACATTATTTAACCTAAGTTGAATTATTCTATTTCGGTCGACAAATTGAACAGTCAAAACCAAAAAACCAAAAAAGTAGAACGTTTCTTATCTACTGATATATTAATACGGCCTTTATGGACATTAAGAGGACAATCATAGCATTTTCATTTTTGTATTTTGAATCATGATTTCACAAAAAAATATTAGTTCGTCAAACACAGTTAAGATTTACATTACTGTCAAGCTGACTTTGTCAAATCTGTAAAATACATTTTAGTGAACAGATGAAAAACGAAAAACGCACACTCTGTGCCGATTATATCGTTTAAGATTAACCCCATAATACTTGTAAATAATATTTCCTTACTTTGTATGTTCAAAGTTGAGGAAAAATATGTCACTTCTAGTTTTTCAAGTGAGAATCTAAGAATTCCCGGAAATTTTTATTAATTCCAAAATAATCCTTGAACCCTAACCTTTTGTCCTAAAGTGTGACCTGTATATAAAAGAAAACCTTTTTTTGATTGAATAGTGTCAATCCTATAAAATATTCCCACGTGTGTTTCTTCAGAAGAGCAATAAATTATTTATAATAGTATAAGTCACCAACAACCGGAACATACGAGTTCCACGTCATCGGTTTTTGCAATTACATGTGTAGACATTATGTTTATAGTCCTTTGTTGACAGGAAACAAACAAAAAATATACAAGAAAATGTGTTTTTTTGTATGAATCCATCTGCCATTACACGGATGTTCTATCTGATGTACTATTTGAACAATATAGGGTTGTAAGTGATAGCATAAATATAAAGCAACACATAGAATTAGCAATTAGACGCACAGGTAACATGGGACTACTTCAGTTCAAGGAAAGGTCTCTAAAAAGCTCCATCCTGTCTTTGAGAAACCAACTGACATCTATTCGTTTCTCGATTAGGGTCAATAATGTATATAGAATATTAGTCTTGATTAAAGAACACATTGACAAAACTGATTTTATTTTCAATAAGACCATGAAAGTTACATCTAAATTATGATTTACACCAAAAATGAATGGTTTTAGCTGCATAACTTTTA
Organism: Saccostrea glomerata; assembly: GCA_003671525.1. Taxonomy (NCBI): domain Eukaryota; kingdom Metazoa; phylum Mollusca; class Bivalvia; order Ostreida; family Ostreidae; genus Saccostrea; species Saccostrea glomerata. The sequence goes on from PRKT01000404.1 coordinate 307,554, forward strand.
ACAAATTTACCCTGGACTCTCGATGAGGTCATACAAAATGATATCAACTTCCACTGATTTATAACGAATATAGCAAAGTAGAAAAAAAAATTGACCATGATAGAAAGTTTACATCTTATAGAAGAATTGTATTATTTCATAATTTACAACGAAGATAGACCAAGAAGCTTAGGCAATAAATGCATTTAAATTTTTGTTTCTTCTGTAATTTACAAGTAGCACACTGCCTAATGAAAAAGCTCCTTATCCTTTCAACCAAAAAGAAAAAAAAAGGAATATACATATCTTACTTTTGAAAACAGATTTTTCATTATCAAAGCACACAATATTACCTATCAACCCTGACTAAAATCAGCGGAGAGATGATAAATACTTGTTTTCATGGATTGCAAAGCAACTGATTTTACTTTTCGGTGTATTGATGGATCAGGAATTTCAGACATAAATTTTATCTTAATAAGGAGTTTAAGAGGCACCTTATTTGTTGACATGTTATCATAATCTTGCCTATGAAATATTATTTTTTTGATAAATCATATCAAGAATGTCTTTCTTGTCAAAAAGAAAGACAGAATAAAAAGATATTATGACCAAGTCCAAAATTATTGGGTCATCGTAGCTTTTAATATTAGTGATAATTTTATACCTAAACTTATGAGTTGCGAGACCTTAGTTGAAAATTCAAGTGGATAACAACGGATTTCCATCTCTTATAGATACAATCAGAGAAAATATATACTCACGAACTGATGACGTAAGAGCTGAAAGAAATATAATAAATTAAACTCAATTGTTTTAAAATAATGTAAATTACCTTTATGAAGAATTCAATTGCTTAAACAAAAGTAGTGCACAGTACATAAAAGGAAATAATATCTAAGAATTGTCAGATCATTAAGAAGTTTTTGAAATATTTTCGAAGACTTATTTTTTTCATCATTTAGTAACCTTCACTATTCATTTAGAAAATATGAAACAAATAAAAGGAATCTTTGAATAATTGTTTAGAAAGAAATGGAAATGAAAAATCTACTGAAATATAAAATATGAAATTGTTACAAGTTACCTGCAACGCTGCATAGAATCAAAAGACGCACTAAGAATCCCATATTGAATAGGAAGTTTATAAAGGAGTTAACACCAAATACTAAACCAGGGACTATTAGGCTACAGCTTCAACCCTATTTATATATATCCCACACCGGGAAGCAATAACGAATGTCCCAAATGCGCGCGCAACCGATCACATTTAGTTTACAATTGTATGTTTTGCATTAGTCTTGTTTCCTAATATTTTCGTTATCGTACATGTGCTTATACGTTATGTAATTCGGGAAATGAGAGGACAAGGAAGTGGAATCTAGTTTCTCTTTATTGAAAATGAAAGTGGAATATAGACATTGTTTCCGAATTTTTTTTAACAGAACAATCTGTAAGAATCAAGAAAACAAACCAGTTTAAAACATGTACATGTCATTGTACGAAATGTAATACCGAATGAGAATATTTGGAACATGAAGGAAAAAATTTTGAAACAAATATCAATGAGCCTTGCCCATGTTTTCCTGATGTTTTATAAATCATTTTTATAGTCATGGGAAAAATTGAAACAATGAAACTGTTCATAATCATTGCGAAATCGTTTTACTTGATAACAAACCATAATAGGCTTTCAATAGAAATTTCTAATATTAGAAAAAAACTAAAATATGTTTGAGATTCAGTTTTCTTCTGTAACCATTACACCAGTGGAAAATAACCCATCCCCATTTAATTTGATAGTAATTAACAACCTTCAGAAGTACAACAAAAACAATATGTTTTGACATGCTGCTTCAATGCGATAGTTAGCACTAAAAACATGTTCTGGTACGTCTTAATGATTTAGTGCGCCCGGGTTAACGTGATCCTTTACATTATCATATAAAGTAGTCCTTCTGCCGCCTTGTTTCACCCCCTGTTATGTCAGGTGGTTAGCACTGGTCATGATATTTGGTCAGTTTGGTCAGTTTGGTAAAGGTGTCCAATGTTAACATCTGTTATTGTACATCTTTTAAATCAATATCGAGACCATGCATGTCACATCTTTTTTTGTTTTTTGCATGGTCACGCAGGTCATATATTTATTTTTTTTTTTCAATTGTACATTGCCTATATTTGAAATATTACTTATTGTAAAAGTTAACTTTAAAGTAACTGGGATTTTTTGCCAAGATATGTCCAGATAATTTGTTCAATGCTAAATTGTTTTTATTAAAACAAAAATAAATGTTTGTTAAAATAATTATTGACTTTGGTCATTTTTTGCATTATATATTCATGCAGAATCTGATCAATAAACTATTTTCAATAAGAGAAAGTATAAACTGTCCTACGACAAAACAAATAAAATTTTACAGAAACACTATATACACCATTCTCGATAACGTTTTGATAAATTTATGATAATGTTATGAAGTGTATATTGCAATATGTATCTCAGTGTAGTTACTTTTGTCAGTTCCGACCTTTTCTTATAGCAGCAAGATGTTTAAAGACACAACTTGTGTAAATCGAGGACCACTATAATTCTTATCGTATTTCACATAGCGGTGTAAGACTATGCAATTCTCAACAATCATAAATTTTTTGTCGTACCATTTCTCCAAGCAAGACCGTCTTGCTGTTTATTTCCCAAGAAACAAATATATTTCCTTTATCAAAGACCAGAGCAAATTCCCGCTGTCAACATTCCCTGACACAGATGGTGGCATGAGATCCCACCCCCACTGGGTCTTAAAAGAATATAAACTAAAGATAAATAGCTTATAAAAGTGGCGTGACTGAGATAGTTTTCCTTTGCAGCGACATGCTTACACACCCCCTCAATGCAATACACCTGCACATATGAAGAAATGTAGGTTCCTTTGAAGACCGTAGGTTACATGTATATACTCAAAATGAATTTTTTAAATAGGATAATTGAATCCTGGAGAAAGATTTACTCTATTTATTTTTCTTGCAAGTTTTAGACTTATCAATTATTGTATCAATTTTATTATCAATGAAATAAAACATGCACGATATTTAGAAAAGAGCTAAAGGATACGTATCAGTTTTGTTAAGTAACCTTAGATGTCACATAAATCCCCTTATATTTTTTTCATGTTGTGATAAACCAAGGGGTAATGTTAAGAAAACGAGCCAACGTGTGGGAAGTATATATAAATATATTACGAAACGCTGTTGTCCGTCACGTGAAAGACTATTATATGTATATGTTAATCTTTTTGTCAAGGTTCACATGCATAGGTTTTGATGCGTAAGAAAGAATAGCCTCACAAATGTTATTCAATAACAGATAATAAAAATACACCTGACCATTGACTTAGATCTTTATCTCTTAATTTATTCATTTCAATGAAGAACATGTATTTGTATCTCATGTGCAAAGAAGAAAAGATAATAACTGTTTGAATTACATTTAGGATTCTTAACAGCAAGTGAAAGTTCTCTAGAGAGACGTTGAAGAACATACAAACAACTTAGCAATATTTTCCATTGTTACCCCTTTTTCGGTTAACAATGTAAAAATGATACAACACGCCAACCAGATGATGGAAAATCAATTGAATTAAAATTGCAAAAACATAAAAGAAAATTAAAGAGGAATACAATAAAATGTATTGGAAGCAATTTTTTTTGAATATTGAGAGTTGGGAAAGTTTGTAGGATAGGTGATCAAAAAAGTAGTTTCAAAAAATGAACGAGAATTGCTACTACTCGACGTAAATCAACAAAATTAAAAATGATGGAGAGTACATTTATTTCAAATCAGACTTAAAAAATTCAATTCAACATGATTTCTACGTTTTAAGATATCGGATTAAATATAAAGTGCGATTATGGTAGTCGCCGCACCTAAATAACGTCATATGAAGGATATGCATCGTCATAATGTTAAGGCAAAATAAATAGATAGAAAAAAAGAAAAGAAAAAAGAAACATTTCGAAGGGAAGTGTAGTATTTCCCATAACTTACAAATATGGCTTTGTCATGATTTTTTAAGCTAAGGTTTGCATTCTGCTGTTCTTTTTTATTACACAATAACAATGCAATACACATGATCTTTCGTTAGGTAAAAAACAGTGAATCTCACATAAAAGGTAAAGTCACCTGTACCATTGCACAATAAAATGATATAAAAAGAAAGTAGATCTGTAAGAAATGACTGTCTTCCTTTCATTTTATCACATCCGTTTTATTCTTATTATTCACCAATTATCGCCTTTATTTCTCAGCATAGCCTGACTAATGAACAATAATACGTGTTATCAGCTGATTTGTAAGTAAAGTGTGTGAGTAATAAAGAAAAGTGTGTCAAAGAAGAAATTAACCCTAATTTGATTGATCAGCCTATCTAATTGATAATATTATCTTCAATAATATTCTTCTTTATTATCAATTTCTAGTAGATATGTTCCAATAGGTTAAATATATAAGCCAAAGTTCATGTTTAACCAGTTTTTATATGCAGTTTGAAAATTGTGCATTAAAACATTCTGACTTGTAATACTAGCATTATAATAATATGATTTTTACAAAGAAAGGCGACTGTCATGAATTCATTTTAAAACATGAAGCCCCTCTCCCTAATGAATAACGTTTTGTTGTTGTTTAACGTCCCTGTCGAAAAATTTCTCACAAAAGTAGAGGTAATCACTTTCCTGTGGAGGCTGTACATTCATTTTGACCTATGCAGGACACTCAAGGCGACTGAGTAGTGATGGATCTTTAACATGACAGCACCTACTGAGACACTGGATTTCGGCTAATACGGCCTCTAACTGTATGTCGTTTGATTCCACCTTGTTTAAGTTTACGATTTCTTAATTCGGCTGCGATTGAATTTCACGTACAAAAAAAATGATATTATTTTAGTATAAGCATTGAAACGTTTTTAACCCCGAAGAAAGCATTCATGCATGAGAATAATTTGGCGGGATAAAGTTGAATTGCTACAATTGAGAAATTGAAATAATCTTGATTGTTTGCCAATCTTCAGAATAAATGTTGTACTTAAAAGTTCCAAGAAAATTAATAACACATAAATATTCTTAACTGAAGAAAATTGGAACCTTGATTCAAGTTGATAACATGAAAAGATCATCCCTAAAAATACATTTTGTTGTTATATTATAATTCATATGCATATTTCTTTTCTTTGATAATTAAATCTTTTTTAGAAAGAAGTGTTTATTTTTTCGACCTCTTTGATGGTACGTAGAAAACTTAGCAAAAATTAGTTATATATAACACGCATTATATTCTTACAAAGATTATCAGGCTTTGTTTGACTTAGCCTTAACTGCATCATTCTTTGAAATTTTATACATAACATGGAACTCTCCTTATCATGATGGAATCACTTAGAATAGACAAAGCTGGGCACTCATTATGCAATAGATTACCTGATCTACAGTCAAAATTTATAATCATGGAATGCCATTAGTGAATATAAAAGAAAATAACTATTGATGCTGAAATTGATAAAAAAAAAATTTGACCCAGACTATAACGGTTTCATATGCTAATGTTTATGTAAAATAAAAGTGATATTTTTGTTCTAATAGGTACCAAATGATAAAACAAATGTAAGATAAATTGATAAGGAATCCTATCTGTATATCAAAAATTCATATTTCAAATAAAGCTAACACCTGATAAAAAACCGAAATTGTCAAATAGTCTTTAAAACTTTGTAAATTGATTGATTGTATGTTGTTTAACGTCCCTCTCGAGAATTCTTTTTTCATATTGAGACGAGACCACTTGCTGGTGGATAGCTGCATATTTCGTCCTATACTCGGCCATTGAGCACGGAGGGATCATTTTTGTCCCAGCACTTACTGAGACACAGGACCTCGGTTGAAACGGTGTCGTTCGAAGGATCGGTCTCAGCGTCCAACAGTTTGATTCGAAATCGCGACCTAAGGATCAATTCCTTACTTTGCAACTCTGGAGCAGACGCTCTAATCAATGCACCACGTGGGCGACAATACTTTGAAGAAAAGGGTAACATTTAGATATCATATCAGCCGTCTATTTTTTGCAGTACACTCCGGAATTTTCTTAATATGCACATGTCTGTATAAAGGTATGATATAAGTAGGTCAGACAACCATAAATGTTATTTGCATTCTAAGACCATCTGTCATTAGCCACACACTTGTCAGTTTTACGTAACCATTAAAGCATTTTATCTAAAAATAAGCAATAAATACATGGTTATAACAATTATATTCACGGTAATTGATATATTTTACTTTTACATGTATTCCTATTGCATACATGTATATTTTTAAGTACAAATCAAAGGCAGTATTCGCCTTTTCACAAAAAATATATGTGTATGTCATCTTTATTTTTTTTTTGCAATCTAAAAGGGGAATTCATTTGGGGGGTTGGGGGGTTTGGGTTGGGGATGCTGAAAATTTCAGCATAGCGTAATATTGAAAGAAAAATTCGATAAGACTGTTCTCTCACATGTTTCTAAATCAATTTTAAAAAGTTAACATTTTTGAACAATAATTTGTTTACTAGCGTTTTTATATGAATTTATGACAATTACTTACACACTAATTTTTCCAGTATTTTCATGACAGGATACCAAAGTTGGTGTGACCGGTTGGCAAGGCATACTTACTTCTTGATAATTGATCCCAATTGATCTTTGATGATGTTCTGAAGATGTAGTGGACTGTGTTTGCTGCACTCCTGAATTGTATTGTTATATTGACTTCGAGCTTGAATACTGTTATGTATTATTTTTTATGAGATTTTTGTGCTTCACGTGCTTGTTTTTTTTATCAAAAAAGACCAAAAGTATATATAAAAAAAATCTCAGTTAAAAACCGATTTTCATTTGTTTGGAAAAGCAGGTTAAAAAATGCTTTATCTATTTATACTTTGAATTTACATAATTTCAATTCAATGAAATATTCCAAGGTCTTTTAAACATTTAAGCACTCCGTGGCACATTTAAGGTTACAGTAAGGAGGCGGGGCCTAATTTGTACGGGAAATGTTTAGTATGAAGTCACACAAAATATAAGGTGTTCAAAATACCACAAAATGAAAGAGTTTGCTATTCAAATGTGCTGGATAGCTGTATACTACATAAAAACTTATTATTAAATGTTGTTTTGTCGTTTGTTAAATCACACAGAACAGTATATAAACGATGCATCGATCGCAATGTACTTGTCAATATGACGTCATCTCGCAAAAATGACGCAGTTTGTACACAGAAAGAGGCTGATCAAGTCACATTTTGTACAATGAAAAATGAATTTTGTTCTGTAGTAAAATAAATTTTATGTTTCATAAAATGTTTTATATACAATCTTTTTTACATTGTTTTTTGACATATTTAGATTAAAATAGCAGTTGTTATTGATTTTTGTGTATTAAGAACGGGGTCGACTGGATCTGGATCGAGCTCATGTTTGGATCGGGTTCGGCTTGCGGAAACACGAGGTTTGTAGTCAATTTACCGCCACCCCCCATCCTCCTTCCATTTAATACCAATATTTGAAATAAAAATTACTAATTTTTTTTATTTTTTTGTTGTATAAATTATTCCTCACTGTGTAAGATCAAGCATTTAGCATGCCGTGTGGCCTCTTTGTTTACACCACCTTCTTGTTACACAAACTTGGTAATCATTATATAACAATAGCTGGGATAAGCACTAAGTCGCAATATATCATATCTAAGTTTAAAAACTTTCATCATTTGGCCTTATCCTAGCTTTAATTTACATGATTGTATGTAATATTGTATATTTATGTCCTTTTGTTCACTTTCGTCATTTATCTTGTCAATAAATGACATTTTTCAACTCAAGTTCTCATGTATTCTCCAGTGTTTCAAGCAACAAGAACAAGCCACGGAAAGATTTTTCTTATTATGAGATTTACTTTTATTACTGGAAAAGTTGTGAATATAAATATGATTTGCAGTTAAATAAAAGGCCGTTAACTTGGATGTGATGTTTAATTTAGTATTTTTCATTAACTGTCCGTATATTCTCCGGCCAAGGGATACTGTAGTCTGTTTGTATGAAGATTAAAATATTTTAAAAGTACTGCAAACCTCATGAAATCTTACAAAGAAATTAATTATAGCTTTTCCAATGTAAATGACCAGGAAAATATTCAACCTGCCCCCTAACAAATTAAATTTTAGCAATTAAAAAGGGAATCTAAATAGGTTCACAGCACTTTTCACTAACTACAGATAGTGTTGAAAAGGATTATAGATTAAACTAAGATACTCAACTTGGCTATGCCCTTGCAATATTGGAATTTATAGGTGACCTCTATACTGCAAGTATAATTTCTTAAATCATGTGACTTCCACATCACGTGACACGTCTAAGTAAAAAATCTAAATGTCACCAACATGTAAATTTGAAACACATTACATATTTTTGACATCAATGAAGTCCTAAAAAGAATCGACCATACTTATAAAGTATGTACTAGTACTACTTATTTTAAAAAATCGCCGACATATCCATTTGAAGCCTTAGCTGTACTGCGTCGATTGATTATTGTATGCTTTTTAAATTAGACAAGCATACCGGCTGAATATCTATACGAACATTGTTTGTACCATTCTAAAACATTTTTTGTGCAAACGTGAAATTCCTTGTGTTTGATTCTTGTTCAAGTTGTATCAAATATGGAAAGTAAGTTACATTATAATTCATTCTATGAAATAGCTCTAGAATTATTTAGCAGAGTAAGTCAAAATATAAACAAAATGTACTGTAGCAAACAGCAATAAACAATGAGGTTACCCTTTTACGGAAGTATTCATATTTTCTCTTAAGTGTTTTTGCCTTCCTTTAAGCAAGTGCTAGCAGTTTGGGTTTGCATTTTATTCCAAAAATAAACAATCATGCTTCTGACATGGTATTTTACTTAAACAAACACTGCAACAAATGAAAAAAGAGCAATGATCATACACTATTAAAAAAAAAAATTCTGGATGTGTAATTTACCCAATTAATAAAAAAAGTCATGACTTTATCATGGATGCAGAGCGAAATGCAGTCTTGATCTTGTAATTAATGGAAAATCATAAAGTGTGTGACAATTTAAAATGGGATGTTTGCTCCTACTATTTAATTTACAATTTAATGCAATTTAAAATGGGATGTTAGCTCCTACTGAGCACCAGACCTCATCTTTTGACTTTCCAGGGGTCTATGTTCTATATCCTTTTCGAGTTCTTGTTTTTTTATTGATCATTTTTATCTTTTTGCTTTTTTTCCCTTTTTTTGCACTGTATGACACCTTAGGTTTAAAAAATGAAATATCCATGTGCCTTGCGATCATGACTGCTAGTAATTGACACATCAGAGAAATAATAATGATTTATGTGCCTTTAAGTACTGAAAGGTGATTATACAGAAACGGAGTGGGAAACCTTTCAAGTTTTTTCTAGAACATTCAAATTTTTTTTTAATTCATTACTTATAGATTCGGTATTTAAAAAAATATTGTCGTTTTCAACCATAAATCATTGCATAATTAAAAAAAAACTTATGAATTGCAACAATGTAAACTTGCTTAAATATGATTATTTTATGGATAATTCAGAGACTCCTGATACATGTCCATACTGAAATAGATGAAAAATTTAAAACCAAAGTTTTTGTCACTGTTGTTTTAAATTAAATATTAATTAGTTTTAATTGAATCTTCTTCCTTCTATTGCCCTGAGTGCTTACTAAAAAAATTGTACCTTTTCACCGGCAATCGTTGGCGTCTCAATATGAGTGGAAATTCTCTAGAGGGACGTTAAACACCATTCAATCAATCAATCTTGCTAGAAACAACTCCGCAATTATTCTGATGTATTATCTATGGATCGAGGAAGATAAAGAATCGTTCTATAAATGCAGCTTAAATTGTGTGTATTTTTTCTGCAACAGCTGCTTCCGTTAATTCCGGTAATAACAAACAAAGAAAGACATTTTATTGTTTTTTTTATATCAGTTTAAACAATCATTTAAAAAGATTAATTTGTATTTATCATGCAAACGTCTTTATACATTTCATTGATGGAACAGCCACTGATCAAGAAATCTATATAGGCAAATGCCTAATGTAGTTCATACAGTGATTAAAGCAATGGGTTTTCTTAAGAAATTAAGAAAATATTCAGTGGATGTAAATATTCAGGAAATATCAAAAATGTTTCTCGAAGACGTTCTGAAATCTATTATAAACAATTGAATACTTTTACGTTTAATTATAAGGCCTATGTCTTCATTTATACTCATGAAAAAGTCATTATTTTAATGAAAAAAAAAAATCATAATTTTATTGTACAAAATAAATATACAGTATGGTTAAGTTAAATCAATAAGCACCGAGACAGTGGTACATATTTGACTAAGAGATAAGATATAGATGAATTATATAAAATGAAATTAGGATACCATTTTTATTAAACTGTTTGCATGACATGTTTTAGATATATTACTTACTTACTTACTTATCCTCTTCGTCCCCGATGGGACATAAGGCTTCAACAAGCTGTCTCCATAGATTAGATATATTAAATGTATTTTTTTTGTTGATGATGTAAATTTTATATTTGACAAGAATCGCTTAAGCATCTCTTGCATGCTATTTTATGCATGATAATCAAGTAGCATAATTTAAGAATCACATAATAATTCATTGTAAGTTTATTAACTTATTTTTGTAACCGTTATTGGTGGTGAAAAAACGCTATTTTTATTTCTATCACATTTTCCAATATCTTCATTATCCCCTCGCACAAATATTTACGGGGAAGATATAACATCGATTTTGTCTGTATTTGTTTGTGGTTTTTATGTATTACTGAATCCATTGCAAACTGAAGGGAGAATTTAAAAAGATCATTTTTCACTTCCATTTGCAAGGGACAAAGGATTAAAAAGAAATAATCAACAGTATTCAAGCTCAAATGTCTATTAAACATTCAAAATGTGCAAAGACAAAACACGGACATCAAAAACAAAAGAGATGAGGTAAGGTGTCGTGGAGGAGTGAGGAGTCCTGCCAGTCGCTTTAAGCCCCGTCTGTTGTCTTTGTAAAGATCGGAAAATAATGGAAAATCTGTCGACAGTTTAGAGTGTATATAATGGCCTTATACTTGGTCAGTCATCATTTGACTTAATAAACATTTTTTTTGCTGACAAGGTCATCGGATCGACCACATGGTTTACGAATAATTATAAACGAAACAACTTGTATTTTTGTGTTGTCGACTTGATTGTCAATAATTTACTTCGTTTTTAAAATGTGTTTGAATTAACATAGGTATATAAATCCGGTATTGAGGTGATGAAGGTAAACTGTTGCATAAATTAGAGTTTTTCACAATGTTAAAAGTTTGAGATAAAGTTATCAAGTTTATAACACAATATTGTTGTTAGATTACCATTAATGAATGGTTTAGTTAAAGAATCAATATATGAAGCATGTGTATCAGACTCTAAGGTGTCAAGCTCACCAGGATATATCATATCGACATAAGAATAGAAATAACTATGACTGTAAATTAAAAATAGTTGTCCAATTGCCTCGTTTAAGGCTGTGACAAGTGGTTTCTTCCCTTCACGTATTAGAGTATGGCCAAATTCAGCTACATAAGCATATCAAAAATAATTTGGCTTGTAGTTGAGCGCAACTGGTACCCATATATGGAATTAAAAAAAAAAATGTTGAAAGACCTAGGCTCCAAAAACCACATCAATAATGTCAAAATATCAAGAATCTTTTTAACACCAACGTCAGAGTACTTATATGCCGAATCAGTATTTTTTTTAACAAAATAATATTGAAAACACTAAGCACGAAGGGGATAAATGTAAACGAATTACATTTTTTTAACACGTTGTTGTCAATGATATGAAAGAAATCATTGACTTTAATTTATTGTGGGGATAGTTGTATTTATATATTTGGACAATTTTAAGCTTTTATGCTGTTGTTTTGATGAAATTTTGTTATTTCCTTTCTTTCAAAAGTTTCTAGGAAAATTTAAGTATCTGCATCTGATTTACATCCCTTCTCGAATATGCTGTATTGATGAAAAGTACTCCTGAAGTGTCTAATTCACTACTTTTAATTCGTGAGGCTGTTGTTTGTTTGATGTATGTTGTTTTTTAACGTTTCTCTCGAGAATGTTTCACTCATATGGAGACACCACCACTTGCCAATCAAGAGCTGCACATTTTTTCCGTTACTCGGCAAATAGTACCATTGAGCAGTGAGGGATCTTTTTCATAGCACTACCTACTGCGACACGGGGCCTAGGTTTAAATTTATACTGTCTCATACGAAGGACCGGTCTCCTCGTCCAATAGTGGGATTCGAACCCGCGACGGAAGGATTGACTCCTTACCTTGCGACTCTAGAGAAAAGGGGCTCAAATCACTGAGCCACGCGGGCGACAAATAAGAGGATTTGTTGAACATATACTAGAACCTGCTAAATGTTTTTGTTTGTAGTTTTTTTTTTTTTTTTTTTTTGAATAATTTAATATATAAAAGTGACACTTTGCATAATTTTCTTTTAGATTTTTTTCCAGACGATGACCAAAATAAATACAGAGTCGATGCATGCCATGCATTCATTTCAACTCCAGTCAAAACCTGAATGAAATAAGGCTTAGTCATTAATGAATGGCTCCGAGAATGACAATTTAAAATGTATGTTATTCCTTTTTAGATCAAATTAACTCAAAGACTCATATTGTATTAGGAAGAAACTAGTCTGTCAAAAGTTAATGAGGTCTTGGTGAAGTTCGTACGAAGTATTAATAATGATTGTACTATTATAATACTAGAAGAAGTTAAACTATAATGGTTAATAATTGTGTAAAATTTTTCATTCGTCGTTCATATGGATGTCTTTGATCAAAACAAATAGCAAACATATCTTTTACAATTTCACATGGTAGGCTATATATGGATATGTATTTTACTTTAGAACTATGGTCACTCCAAAATATTGATTGTAAAATGTATGCGTGGCATCAAGTTTTATTATTTTTTTCTTACGAATAAGAAATGAGAATATGAATATACAAATAAATAAAAGAGGATATTACCATTTGGTACAATTTAATTTATGATTCATTCACAAGCTGTTTATCATTTATAAAAAAAAAAACTTTTCTACCTTAAGTGTTTTGAATTAAAAAAACAGAAATATCAACCTAATTAATATGACCGTAAAAGCTATTTCAAAGAATCAAAGTCTTGAAGGAGAGATAACTCTTATCAGACGCTAAAATAGCATTTTGATAATATTATGTTTCTTGCTGTTCTTTTGATACTTCAAATAACGGAGACACCACACTAATACTAAGCAAACATATTTGGGTATCTATAACATGTTTTTTTTTTTCATGATAAATATCAAAATAATACGATTTAGACTAAAAAGAAAAAAATACCGAGTTTATAACATTAAAAAATCAAATAAGGTGAAAATAATTCTCATTGATTCTAAGATGTTTTGAAATATTATTTCTAGCAACCTATTTAGTCCACTGCTGAAAGAAATTAAAACTGTGCATTTCTTCTGAAATTCCTGAAATGTATACCTTTGAATTATTTAAAATCTTGGGAATAGAGGTACAGGAGTCTAGTGAATATACTGGTTCGTCGGGAAGAGATTTTATTTTAAATTAGGAATTTGTTGATACAGACTAATAGACAAACCGACACATTAACAAAATGATAATTTGTGGAAATATTAATTCATGCATAAATGGGTCTCAAAAAATCCACAAGCAATTGTCAAAAAAAATAATAATGATGATTTCACAATATGTTTAGCGAGCAGGGGTTATATTCTTAGAAGGCTCTCATATTACATGAATGAGATTAAATTTCTCATATATGCCTTCAGATCGTCTTTAAAATTTAGTGAAGTATAACTGTTATGATCAGTTATCAAGATCAAAACTTATTTTCTTCTCAACACTGAGTGTACATGTTAATGTATGATTTAAAGATATACCAGTAAGAAAATTTATAAAAATTCAGCTAACACTTTCTTCCAAGCGCTAATAATACTGAAAAGTTAAAAAAAGATAAAGATTTATTAAGAGAAATAGCTTTTATTATCATGTTACCTTGACCTACAAATACGGAAAAATGTCCTTGTTTTTGACTTTTTTCGTGATAATAAGCAAAAAATCCAGTTTCAATGGTATTGTTTTTGTGCAAAGTCACCGGAATGGGTGTTGTTCATGTGTGGATATTGGAGAGCTCTATTAATCTCAAATCTCACGGAGAATGTTAGAACGGACGAAACAGGATTAGTATTGTGGTGCACCACACAGTCACTTGTTATGTTCGTTGATGGTTGTAAATAGAATATTCACATAAATTGACAAAAATACCATTTGATTTATGTGCATCGATAACAATTACATAAAATATTGTTATAAATTAGGCATTCAATGCAAACACATGATAATCAAAATATTACTGTATTTTTTTTGGATTTCTTTTGTGTACAAATGAAATTTTTATGTAATTACTCATCTCTTGCATGCTATTTTATGCATGATGTTGTTGATATTAATTTTAATGATACTAATGTAACGACTTTTTTATCAATGTTATTCAAATTTTCAACCATTGTTAATCTATATCTCTTCCTGCTTATTTCCAAGAGAAAGAAAACATTATATTGAGTATTATTAAAGAAATTATTAATGCACTTGAATTTTTTTTAACTGACTGTGGTTTTTCCCTGCTGTGAAATCATGTCGTCAATAAGCCGTGCCCTGTCCCAGATTGATTGGTCAACAACAACCCATTTGTTTCACAATATGACGGATTTCCCCATTTTTACTTTGCGGTAAAAAAGCAAACGCTGCTTAACTGTTCCTTATTTAAATGACAAATCTTTTTTCATATCGAGGATTGTCAAAAACTGTACCATTTTCTTTTAGATTTGTCTACAACGTCAAGAAAGAAAATTTATTTGTTAAATCAAAAGGTTAATTCTATTGACCATCTTCCTTTGTCAATGTATATCATTTTGAAAGCAATTGACGTCAAACAAAAAAGAACATCCTTATTTTTAGAATTGCCCTTGTTTGATTTTTTTATTGAACAGGAATTTGATTGATATACATTATTCCATATTTTTACCAGCAAAATATTCATATAAGCATTTGAATTTAATCATAAGATAGAAAAACGCGGAAACTCTAAGTAATCATGAATATAAAATGTATAATACTTCATCAAAAAGATTAAAGGGTCAGTTCCTTGGGATGAATGTATAAAAATAAGTTCAAATTGATATTTCGAACACGCCCCAAAATATGAGGACCTATTAAGTTGAAAGTAACCACGCATAAAAATCAACATGGAATCTATGTCGAAATACCTAGTCTTTGTATATAAAAATTAGTATCACAAATATCGCTTTAAAATAAAAAAATAAAAAAAATAAGCTGAGAATGTGTTTATATCGTATTTCCAAAGTCATTAGTTAAACCTGAACCACTTTGACATAACCAAAATGTCTATGGATAAGAGCGATAAATTATGATCAAACTTATGATCAATCATAGGATCTTTTGAGTCAACAAAACGCACAAACATTAAGTGCCACTCCTACTTAAACCATTTGCCTTAATTATTTATATCTTTATCATTACGAATATAACAGCATTCATTTTTTTATATTTCAGATTTTGTCTCAGGTCAGCAAAGGAGGACAGGTAATTATAATTTATAACCATGTTTTATTCGCAGATATTACAACATATATCTGTCGAAATTTTTTTTCGTGCGTTTGCAAAAGGAATTAAAATCAAAATTATATACATTTTGTTTTTTTACATAATGATAAGGATAATTTTCAATAAATGTCAAAAATGTTGTAAAATTGATAAGACTCTAAAAATCACGTCATGATTTCTAATTGGTACGTCATTTGTAGAGTGCAAAAACTCTGGAGGGGCCTATGCATGGTTAAGCTGTCTCATCGCCAAAGCCAACAAGGATATGTGCAATCCGTCAGGGTGTGCCCGGTATGCTGGAACAGAATTCGAGAAAGACCTTACATGCACGTAAGTGGGAAGACTGGACTTTTCATCTTTATACTTTTCCTGCCTCCAAGGAGAGATGGTTCAATTACTTTATCTTCAAGCAAAATATTTAAGAAGTGGTCTGATTTGGATAAAATTATATTAAGAATTGAGAAAAAAATGCCAACATATCCAATTATAATAGTCATTTCTTACGTGATCGTATATGCTGTAGTGAAAACAAATATTTACCTTGAGAAAATAATTGTTTTCAACAAAAAATATTTTTGCCCTAAATATAATTTGAATTTTTTGTTCTAAATTCAAAATAAAAAAGACGAAAACCAATCTTTTAGATAATTAAAATATACACACCCAATAAATAGATTTTAAATTTCAGTTTTCAGAAACAGAGGTGTGGGGGATGTGTCCCTCAGTATAAACTAAACGGAACAGAAGTGAGCTGCAAAGCATTGGAACAAACAGGATACGGTATGTAATTCAGATGTAAAAGTACTCCTGCTACATGTATTGGTTAAGGAAAAGGAATAAAATAATACGTTTTATATAATATTGAACTTTTCACTGATAAGTAGAAATAGCTCTGTTATGCAATCCAAAAATAACTTGGAAAACACTAAAATTAAAACAAAAGCATACCATGAGAACTGTATCCCTTGATATAATTTTCATATAGAAATAAAAAGTTTTCTATAATTCAGAGAAATAAATGGCGAATATTCAAGTTTAAAAAAAAACCATGAAACATTACAACTAGAATCAGTCCAAATAATATTTCTATATACTAGTAAGTGGAACACCTTGAATTCCATGACTTATATTGAAAATGAAAAACAGTTTTTGTAATTCAAAGAATATCAAGTACCCGAAAGGCAGAACGAAAACTATAAAATTAACGTTAACCTTTCACTTTTTTTATTCCTGGAAATGAAAATATTACTTATAGCAAAAATAACGGAAAATCCGGAGGGGGATTTGATACCCAAATGCAGTTGGTCATGTGTACTGAATTAGGAAGTTAAACAGTATAAAAGTTATATTTTAGAAATTAATCAACCTAACAATGTAATGAAAATTTGAAGTTGTGAGAACAACTGTTGGTAAATCTAATGTGTTTTGTCCAATAACAGAGTGTGCACCGGGTGTCCAAATGGAAGTCTGCAATTTAGACGCATGCGTAGCAACAGTCTGCCGACCATATTTAACAGCACCATGCAGGTAATGCTATGATGTTTTCTAAAAAATTGACCCACTTTTAATAAATTTATATTTAGATTATAAATTGAATTTATATTTGAATATATACAGTGAACCTTCAGATATCCATGCAGATGCCAGATATCCGGACGCTTCAGTATCCGGGCAATTTTTCAGCGGAACGTTAACGTTATTTTGTCTTGTTTAATTTGTAATTAAGGTATCAGGACACTTTCTTTATCCGGACAAACTAACAGGGAACCAACATGTCCGGATAAATGAGGATCGACTGTACATAAAACTGGAGATTTTTTGTCACTAGACTGTCCGTCATCAGTTTTTATTTTCCATTTCTTTTTTTAGGAACAATTTCTGTGGTGGTTGTTTTGCAGAATATGACGTCGATGGTCAATGGAGAAGATGTCCAATTGAAGGTAATCACACAAGGATATTGTTAATTACACGTTTTTAATAAAATGTCACAATTTTCTGGATCTTACGTATAAAAAACTAGTATTTTTATCAGAGCATGATAAAAATCAAAGAATAAAAGGATGGAAACTTATTTTTCAATCAACTCATCAGTCAGTTGACGGAAAGATCTTAATACTGTATACAGGGAAATTCTTGCCCTTTTCCTAACATCAATTGGGCGAATTTAAATTGGGGCGAATTCAAAAAATTGAGTATAATTTTTTAAACAAATCTATAACTGGGCGAATTTTAAAAGTTGGCGAAAATAACACTGGTCGAAAATAACGAAGTATACAGTAGTTAGCTACATATAAAATCCCTGGCAATTAGTCTCCTTTTTTGTAACCTTTCGGTCAGTGTTCAATAACGGAATGGACCAGTTTTATTCTGTTCTCAGTTTTACTTTTTTGGAACTTATTGTGATGAACATAGTTTGGGAGATCTCCTTGACTTTCGAACGTCGATATGATCTATAGAAGTATTACCCTTATTCCAGTGTCTGCAATCCAGCCCGACAGTCCTGTCATCCCTGGTCAAACATTAGACGGATTTCTTGATGTACCCGCGGCTTCACGCTTTGGTAGTCCCGCAGTGGTACAACAAAGCCCAACAATTAGCGAAGCAAAACCAACAAACCCGATCATGCCGTCAACGTGTCCGAACGGAGAATTACCGTGGGATTGTCCCGCTGACGTCTGCACCAACGCATATTGCGCTTCATATCCTCAAGCGAAGTGCCGGTAAGATAGCTTGTGCTGTAAGACCAATCTAAAGTGAATACTCTGTGAAACAGAATGTGTGTCGGAATGAACAGAGTGCTTACTACATGTCGGAAAAACTGTCAAAATTCAATGTGAACAGGTGTCGGATTTGACAGATTAAATTGTATATATTTTCTGGGCAACATTAATTTCACATTAACATATTAATTTATTTTAAATGTATTTTATTCTTTTTTAATAATTTTCTATTTTACATGTTGCAGACCATTCCTCTTTTTTTAATCTACCACAGGACTTCAAAAATTAATACAAAAATATTGTTAAGTCTAAATTAAAATGCATCATAGCTGAAGTATATCTTACAAATCTAAATAAAGTTTGAATTTAAATAATGTATCAAAGAAAGTATTAGATGAACTAATATATATTTTTTTAAATTTTCTTTTAGGATAAATAACTGTGGAGGATGTTCCCCAGAGTTTACAACAGGCATTTACCTTATACAGGACTGTAACTCCAGAGGTAATCCGATTACAATGTCAGTAAATGCTCCAAGTCCGTTTTAGAAATTCATCTATTATCATTAGGAATGAGAAAATCTATCTATTTATCATATTAAATGCAAAGTGAACAATAATATGTATGTACACTCCCTGTAATTTTGAAAGTAATCAAACTTAAAACCTTAGCTCTTAGTTTTTACAAACAGTTTTTTTTATATGAGTCTAGCATATAATTGGAAAAATGCATTGTCCTTAAATGTTCTCTGTGTCTTTCTGATATAGAATGTCCGAAAAACACCCTTGAGATGGTTTGTAAAGATGATCCTTGTAAATATTCCACCTGTAGAAAATACGAAGATAAGAACCCAGTCTGCAGGTAAGATGATAATTACACTGACCATTAAAAGACTCCAAAAAATCTTCTGTTCTTTTATCATGTGGATATTTCAAACATTCTTGCAAAATTTGTTAAGGAAAAAAGGTCATGAAAACATTTTTTTCATTCAAACTAAAATTTTTATGCTTAAAATCTTGAAACAATTACATATATGTAAAATATTTAACATTTCTATTTACCTTCTGAGCCGTTATATTTAACGAATCGTTTGTTTAAAAAAAAACAACATTATTTTGAATAGATAATGTCAATTGATCTATATTTGAATTGTATCTCAAGGGGAAAAATATTCTTCCCTCTTGGTACAGTATTGCAGTTTGATTATTTAACTCTTGATTAAAAGACCCTACTTTTAATTCAAAATGAAAAGAAAAAATAAGGTAGCATTTTGAAAGATTGATTGATTGATTATATGAATTTTAGTAGTCCCTCTCGAAAATATTTCAATGATATGTAGACGCCACTATTTGCCGTTGGAGAGATGCAAATGTAATCTTATGCTCGGCACCAAGGGCCATTGAGCATTGAGGGGTCTTTTTCTCTCAGCACCTACTGCAACACAGGACCTTGATTTACGGTCTCATCCGACTGGTCGGTCTCCACGTCCCAGAGTGATATTCAAATTCGCGACATACGGATTAACTGCTTTCCTAGCGTTTTGAGAGTTGTCGCTCTAACCACTGCGCCACACGGGCGACCATTTTTGTAAGAAGGTTTTTTTTTTTTAAACTAACACTTGTTTTTACATTCTTTTTAAAGACCGAGTCGTTGTGGAGGATGCAGGGCTATGTGGTATGTTAATGGAGAGGAAGTTGATTGTTACGAACAATATGGCGTCGATGTTCGTAAGTGTATATTTATTTTTTATCTGCTTTGTTCTTAAACAATATATTATACAATAAAAAAAACCCAGAGTACTGGCTGCTTTGTAAGTTCTAAAAAATTCGATAATACCCAAACATATCTTTTTGATTGATATACGAGGGTTGATACAAAAGTTCGTGATATTTCATTATATTTTATTTATTTTAAAGTGAAATTGGTTGAAAATCACAAATGAATATATTGACACTTTTTGAATATTTTAAATAGAAAAAAAAAACATTCTAAGTGCTAATATATAATATAAGAGTTCTAATCTCATTTTATCTCATGTTTCTTTCTAGCTTGTCCAAATGGAGAAATCCGACAACAGTGTCCCAAGAGCACCTGTAGATTTAAACACTGTCCAGTAGATAGAAGTATCACATGTGTGTAAGTGTCATATTTTCTGAGTCTTTATTAGCTCACCTGAGCCGAAGGCTCAAGTGAGCTTTTCTGATCAAAATTTGTCCGTCGTCTGTCGTTGTCGTTGTTGTCGTTGGCGTCGTCGTTTTCGTAAACTTTTCACATTTTCATCTTCTTCTCAAGAACCACTGGGCCAATTTCAACCAAACTTGGCACAAAGTATCCTTGGGTGAAGGGGATTCAAGATTGTTCAAATGAAGGGCCACGCCCTCTTCCAAGTGGAGATAATTATGAATTAGTGAAAAATTAATAGCACTTTTAAAAAATCTTCTTCTCAAGAACCACTGGGCCAGATAACATGAAACTCATGTGGAATCATCCTCAGGTAATGTAGATTCAAGTTTGTTCAAGTCCTGACCCCCGGGGGTAGGGCGGGGCCAAAATGGCCGACCAAAGTTTTACATAGAAATATATAGGAAAAATCTTTAAAAATCTTCTTCTCAAGAACCACTGGGCCAGGAAAGATGAAACTCACGTGGAATTATCCTCAGGTAGTGTAGATTTAAGTTTGTTCAAGTTATGATCCCCGGGGGTAGGGCGGGGCCAAAATGGCCGACCCAAGTTTTACATAGGAATATATAGGAAAAATCTTTAAAATTCTTCTTCTCAAGAACCACTGGGCCAGGAAAGATGAAACTCATATGGAATCATCTTCAGGTAATGTAGATTTAAGTTTGTTCAAGTCATGACCCCCGGGGATAGGGCGGGGCCAAAATAGCCGATCAAAATTTTACATAGGAATATAATGGGAAACCTTTTTAAGTATTCTTTTCAATTACTTCAAAGCCATGATTAGTAATATTTATATGGAATCATCCCCAGGTAATGTAGATTCTAGTTCGTTCAAATTTTGATCCCCTTGGGGGTTAAAATTGAAGCCCCCCCCCAACTTAAGTTACCCTTCAGTTCTGATCTGATACGTGTTTTTCCTAGCTGATGTGCTCAGGTGAGCGCTGTGGCCCCTGGGCCTCTTGTTTTTATTTTCATATGTAATGGAAAATAAATGACAAACATATATACTTTCATTATTATGTAAGCACTGAGTAACATTGAGTGATAAGATCTAAAAAAAAATATTGTTCATGCTCAGAAAAAAGTTTCCAATTCTTTTCATATGCATGAGAGATGTGCTGTATACAGGGAAATTTTCCCTCCCGTTTTATTTTCGTCCCTTTCTCCCTCTTCTTGGGTGGACGAATTTAAAACGGGGTGAATTCAAATTACACAGCATAATTTCTTAAACAGAACTCTGACTGGGCGAATTTAAAACGGGGCAAAATTATTTGCAAGTCCAAAAGGGCGAAAATAACACTAAGCAAAAATAACCCTGCTTATAGTACGTATATTTCACTAATCATATTCCCCATAGGTATCAAAATAAAACATTAACTATACGTGTAAATTTCTTATCAGAATCAACAATTGCGGAGGATGTAATAGGGAATATCAAAAACGCATGCCGAATGGAAAAACAATCATAGTTGACGAATCTAGATGCCAGGGTTGGTGGAACTTTCAAAGTGGACAGAAAAAGAAGAAACCTTTTACGTCCAAAAAAAGACCACTTCCAAGACCCATAAACGAGCTCTCTCCTAATGAACTGGACCCGATGGCAAGAAGAAACAATGAGCGAACGGTGAATGCAATCAACAAATTTGAAGCAGCACCAAAAGATAGCTTGAATATGGAAGTAGAACCAACAGTAGGATCGATAGCGAAAGCATCACCAAGTGGAAATGGTTTTCAACAAGGACTTCCTCCGCTAGTTCCAACAAATCTCATGGAGGAACAGGAATTAGGAATGCAGCAATTTATACCCAAGTCAAATTTTCCGGAAATTCCATCAGATCAAAATGCTGTTCAGGTTTTAGAAAATCCTTTGATCGATTCACCAATTCCCCTAAGCATTGTTGATACGCCATCAAGTAACATTGCTCCAGATTATCCAAACGAAATTAATGTCAAATTTTTGGAAAATTCTGCACCTTTTACAGTGGAATCTGAAAATGTACGAAATATTCAGACTCTCGAAAATCCACTTATCGACAACAAAAATTCAAAAATGTCTCCGCAACATCCAGATTTAGTAGGTGTTCAGGAAATACAAAATCCGCTGTTAGTGGATCAGCTCCCAAGATCAAGTATCAATGCAGTTCCACTCGAAAGCATCGCACCTTCTGTTCCCGCTAGTGACTTATCTGTTCAAACACTTGAAAACTCACATAATGGAGGTCGGGCATCAATTCTATTAAATACAAATGTTCCAGCCCCAGTCCCACAGGAAATTAAACAACCAGTACAAAACAGCTTTAATGTTGAATTTCTTGATACAACACCAAAACCTTTTCCTTCAAATCGAAAAAATAGACGGACCCGACGCAGATTTAGGGAAAAAGAAAAAGGTGCAAAAGTATCCGGATTGAATTTCTGGAAGACAGATATGCAGTTACCACCAGCTTTCTTTGAATTTATGCTACAAGGAATGGGTTTTCATGGGATCCCGCTAGAGGGTTTACAGGTAAAAAAAAAATCAATAATCTATATATTTTTTGGCCATATTTCAAAAATTAAGAACATATCATAGGGGAGTTTTGATAAGAATAAAAATTGATAAATATTTAGTACAGTCAATTTTACGTGTTTCTCTTTCAAACATCCAAGGAAATATTGATTTCTGGTATCTTATTTATTTGTAAGAAAGAAATAGACATCGATTTCTTATTATAAGAGTTCAGAGGTTTTCTTCTAATGGTTATGTATACTTAAAGGCATTTTTTTCATATCGATGTTTCAACCTTTCATTTAAGAAGATATCAAACTTAATACTGTTTTTGTGTTTTTTTTTTCAGAAAATGTGATTTCCATAACAGTTTACACGTCACACTATTTGAAATCCAGAAATCCATTAGAATTCTGATTTGAAACCGACAGCCAAAACGTCACATTTCAAGGACAATGTGTTTTTCTTCAAGGATAATATGATTCTTCAATACATTTAAATCGTAGGCACACCTGTAAATAATAAAAAAAATATATAGAAATTATACAAATCTATTTAAAAACAAGTTTGAAAACAATGGCGACTAAAGGACTTACTTTGGTTGATGCCAAGGTCACCAATCGATTTGAATATCAACCTTTTCACCCTCACTCACTGAAGTTAAATTGATATTAGGACGATGATCAGATATAATGTGAGTACTTAAAAGTTATTGACAAAAGGGATACATGTCAAAAGTTATGTATTCCAGCACCAATAATGTGAAATATAACCCAGGTTGTGTAATATAGTCTTTATCAATTGTGAGTATTTAACAAGTTTTAATGATGAATATTCTTTTAGCCTGCATAATAATTCATCGATTAAACCAAAAACATACAACTCCGTACAATTCTTCAAGATTAACCCTTGTATCAAAAACTGGCTAAGAAATCACGTAATAATATCATTCCTTTTTAGTAATTTATATTCTTCGACATGTACTGCAATTAGTGAAGTGCCAAACACTGATAATTTCATGTGCCAAAATACTTGAGAAAACTTTGAATGATAAACATATCCAAATTTCAAAAGGAAAAAAAACGCATATCTATGACGTGCAGTGTCAAATTAATTTTGCACTTTTGTAGTGACACTTTTTTACTAATTAATTTTAGTCATTCTTATTTGCACTTTTTTTTTATTACCTGTACATCATGTTTTATTTATTTATGAGCTTTCATGATGTAGTTATTATGTAAATAGTTTTGCATTACTTTTTATGTTCTTGCAATAAAAAATAAAAAATATATATATACATATAATTTTTTGCACTTTTTAAAGGGACATTGGTCAAATTCAGTACAATTTAATCTATACATATTATAGAGATTATAGATTTATACCTAAGGTATAACTGTTTAATATTTTGGTTTGATGATCAATTGAGTGGCTTGTGTTATAATGTGCATAAACGTCCAAGACGTTTAGGCATAAAATTTTCACGCAAGTCAATCGATTGTTAATATCTATAACATATTCATGTCCTGACCACAATTATAAATATGAGAACAAACACAATTAGAAAGAGAGTTGCTGAGACCCCTCAGATAAAAAGTGTTTGTTTTCTACTGAGCTGAAGCACCTATCTATTCATCGAGTATTGACAAGATTATCTTAAAAAAAAACCGTCATATTGTAGGAGCTACAAACACGTTCTTCATATACACGCTTTAAAACAGAAACTGATTATGCATTAAAATATCATTAAAGTGCAGCGAACCTCAAAATGTTGCTAATGATACACCCCCTATCAAATCCAGTTCACCAGTAACATTTTACAAGGTGCTCTCTCTCTCTCTATCTCTCTCTTTAATTTCATTAATTAGATTGTGGCTATAACTAAGCTTCACGAAATTTTATTCATTTTATACGGTGTTGAAAATATTGAACAATTAAGGAATGACTCTAATTCTTGGCCAAGCGGATTATAAAGCGTAAACTGACCCAAACCATATTATACTCGATAATTTGGCCAAGAATTAGAGTCATTCCTTATAATTTAATTTTAAAATAGTTAAACAACTGGGAGTGTAAAATTGTGTTGTTTTTATGAGTTCAAATTTACCGCGCAATAATACAACCGTAGTAACGGAAGTGATGGGAAGCGAGGGGAGGTAAAAACTGACACATAGATCTAGCAGCCATGATGCTTGTTTACACGAGGTAAGATCGAGCTACTGTTTGAAGTTAAAGGTACATTTATTAAATCTGGAATTTCCATGAATCCCAAGGACTGGAAATGAGGGGATTGATGGATACAGATGATTCAGCTGGTTGTCAAGGGGGTGTGTCCCCATACCAAACCAGATTATACAAAATGTTATGCGTTCCTTTTTGGAAATCAACCAATGAGAGGCAAGAATACAAACAAAATTAAATTATTTGCTCTTACACTTACACGTCAGTGTTATGACAAAAAGTCTTTTTTTAGAGAGATTATTTTCCAAAATCTAAAGGATGCACTAAGTAAATGTACAAACTCTGTGAATCAATTAATAAAATATATTTTCATTGGGTATATAAATGCACCTGAATGTTTAAAATATTCAAACATTACCATTTTCCTTCAGTAATAGGTGGAAATTAGAAGATGAGCAGTTGTTTGATATGTCATAAGGCGGAGTCTAACAAATATCTTGAACAAATTCGAAACAAAGCTAGGAGAGAAAGACAAGACAAGACAAATTAGTGTTTATGAAGAGTGTCGCTGAATTTATTCTAATATGAACGAGATAAAAAAAGCAAAGAAAAGAAAAGGTTTAAAAAATAGGCCGTACTTCTAATACTCCAACATTAAGATCAAGGGTTCAATTCCAGCTAAATAAACATTATCTTAATTGCTGTCAAGACACCAAGTAAGATTTATTTAGGAAGGAAGGCATTGATGTCATTCCTGTCAGGACAAAAGATTTTCAGGAGAATTTTTTTAAAGCTTGTAACCAGAGAGAAGATGACTGGGCAGTTAGTGTTAGATGAAGGATCGAGTATATCAATCAATGGAGAAAAAGCATATTCTTTAGTGCATATGAAAAAAAATTGAAAGAACTTTCTGGAAATGAAATCATAGTTACTGATGTAAGTGGAAAGCTAAGTGTGATTACTTCATGATTTCTATAATCGACCAAAATTTTAAGATTCAGAACCTGAGAAAAGGTCAATTATCAAAGCTGTCGCTAAAGTGATCAAGAGCGACATTAGATCATTGCCGTTGAATAAAAAAATATTGTTATACCTCATTATAAATATTCTACTTAACGCGTTATCTGATTTATTCTAGGTTATTACGTGATCGGGGCGTAAAACTTCATATTTCCCGTCGTCGGCACGCTTTTTATCATATTCCACCTCTTCGGAACACCAAGTGAATTTTCCCGCAATATAGTTCTCGTTCGTTGAACAAAAACTCCCGAGAGTAGTAGACGTCACAATAGCCTGGTTTACGTCAAAAAAACTGATGACAATGTGTTGACCAAAGGGTTTTATAGTAACTTTACGTTAAACAATAAAAGTGAATTTGAAAGCGGTGCCCAATTTGAAAGTTTATCTTTATTTCAAAGGTTTTGCTTGTTTCGGTATAATAAACAATTCATTGCATGAATGTTCGGGAAACATGAAGACTTATTCAGCCAAGAAATATCTTGTTGCCTGCGGGCGAAGCCCTCGGGGAATATGATTTTTCTTGGCTGAATAAGTCTTTATATTTCCCTCACTACCATGCAATAAATGTATATTATCCCTCACCATCTGAAATATCATTAGTTTAAAAGTTTTTTGAATTTGTTTCAGAGAGTCTACAGCTTTTTCTTGAACATATACTTTCTGTAAAAAATAGAAACTTAAGGGTTTCATTTTTAGGTTAGGCCATTATTCAAGATGCTAGACAAAGGAGTTTCATTTTATCATTGCAGATTGCCCTTGGAGTACAATTAGACCACTGTTTTGCATCACGCCTTTTTAGCTCACCTGAGCCGAAGGCTCAAGTGAGCTTTTCTGATCAAAATTTGTCCGTCGTCTGTCGTTGTCGTTGTCGTCGTCGTTGTTGTTGTCGTAAACTTTTCACATTTTCATCTTCTTCTCAAGAACCACTGGGCCGATTTCAACCACCGTTGGCACAAAGTATCCTTGGGTTAAGGGGATTAAAATTTCTTCAAATGAAAGGCCACGCCCTTTTCCAAGGGGAGATAATCATAAATTTGTTAAAAATTAATGGCATTTTAAAAAAATTTTCTTCTCCAAAACCGATGGGCCAGGAAAGATGAAACTCATGTGGAAGCATTCTCGGGTAGTGTAGATTCAAGTTTGTTTAAATCATGACCCCCGGGGCAAGGGTGGGGCCAAAATGGCCGACCCAAGTTTTACATAGGAATATATAGGAAAAATCTTTAAAAATCTTCTTCTCCAGAACCACTGGACCAGGAAAGATGAAACTCATGTGGAATCATCCTCAGGTAGTGTAGATTAAAGTTTGTTCAAATCATGACCCCCGGGGCAAGGGTGGGGCCAAAATGGCCGACCTAAGTTTTACATAGGAATATAAAGGAAACTTTTTTAAAAATCTTCTTCTCAAGAACCACTAAGACAGGAAAAATGAAACTCATGTGGAATCATCCTCAGGTAATGTAGATTAAAGCTTTTTCAAATCATGACCCCCGGGGCAAGGGTGGGGCCAATATGGTGACCCAAGTTTTACATAGGAATATATAAGAAAAATCTTTAAAAATCTTCTTCTCCAGAACCACTGGGCCAGGAAAGATGAAACTCATGTGGAAACATCCTCAGGTAGTGTAGATTCAAGATGGTTCAAATCATGACCCCCGGGGAAAGGGTGGGGCCAAAATGGCCAACCCAAATTTTACAAAGGAATATATAGGAAAAATCTTTTGAAATCTTCTTCTCCAGAAGCACTGGGCCAGGAAAGATGAAACTCATGTGAAAGCATCCTCAGGTAGTGTAGATTAAAGTTTGTTCAAATCATGACCCCAGGGGCAAGGGTGGGGCCAAAATGGCCGACCCAAATTTAACATAGGAATATATAGGAAAAATCTTTAAAAATCTTCTTCTCCAGAAGCACTGGGCCAGGAAATATGAAACTCATGTGAAAGCATCCTCAGGTAGTGTAGATTAAAGTTTGTTCAAATCATTACCCCAGGGGCAAGGGTGGGGCCAAAATGGCCGACCCAAATTTAACATAGCAATATATAGGAAAAATCTTTAAAAATCCTTCTGAAGATCCACTGGGCCAGAAAAGATGAAACTCATGTGGAATCATCCTCAGGTAGTGTAGATTCAAGTTTGTTCAAATCATGACCCCCGTGGCTAGGGTGGGGCCAAAATGGCCGACCCAAGTTTTACATAGGGATATATAGGGAAACCTTTTAAAATCTTCTTTTCAAGTACTTCAAAGCTATGATTAGTGATATTTATATATGGAATCATCCTCAGGTAGTGTAGATTCTAGTTTGTTCAAATGATGAACGCCTGGAAGGGGGGGGGGGAGTAAATTCAAGCCCGATATGCTCAGGTGAGCGCTGTGGCCCCTGGGCCTCTTGTTTATTAAAACCCTTTCGAACTTAGAACTTCGTTCTTCATATCCTGAAGTTCAAGAATTTGGAACCTCCGCAGCATTAACTAAAGGTATTTATATATCAGGTTGTACAGATCAAAGCTTCATTCAATTTGTTGCTGATAATGTCGATCAAGAAATCAGAACTTAAGATCGTAATGACACATTTCATGGGATGGTGATGAAAGCAGGAATAACACCTGCAACAAAGTATCATGAGCTATTTTCTAGATGTGTTGTTTCTGGAGAGGATATGAAGCAACTAGCGAAAATAGATGTAACATACTACAGACCCCCATCAAATTTAATGACCATTTTTTGCTACAAGGAACTTAATGATTTGAATATCACGTACACAACCGAACTGCTAGAATTCCTTTCAGTAATCACTTCGCCATTAAACTCCCTCAACTGGAAGGTCTGGGTTCATGCAAATGATTCAGGATGGGGACTAACCTGGAAAATCTTATGTTGTCTTCCTACCCATAATTGACATGAATGCAAGTGATAGAGTTTCCTTGGTTATATAGGGCATATCATGATTGGGTCTGGCCTCAAAGAAAATTTGGATATTTTCTATGCATCCAATACAGTACCTCATAATTTAGCGGAGATAAGCTGCTGCCAGAGCGATAAGACTTAACATGATTGTAAATACGGATATCCATGCTTTACTGATGAGCAAATTTTTTTGAGTTGACTTAGATACAAGTATGTTGGTGAGCAAAGAACAGCCTACAGTAGAGAACACTGATTTCAATTATATGGTCAATCAGCAAGAGTATTTCGAAGATATATCTTCCGAAGAAATGAAAAGCAGAATGTAGCATCAAAGGAGCTAGCACAACTGACATTTTTAAGATATCAAATGGAGAGATTGGTATTGAGGAGGCATGCCAAAATCAGATTCTGCTGGAAACATAAAAGGCATCTAAAGGAGAAGTCACGGCTTTAAGAGAAAACCGCGCAGCTCAGATTTGGATTTAATATTCTGAAATGGTACAGATTTTGCGTACATTTATAAAGACAGAGAAAAATGGAGATTCTTGTCTTCATCTGTAAATAATGTACGATACATGTATGTTACCATTCTTTGCCGCAGCTGGACATAACCTTTACTCAAAGTCTGCTTATGTCTATCTGACATCAATGCACATGTTACTGTTTGAACATCCTGAAATATTTAATGTGTTTCAGGATGGGCAACATGTTTTGAGAAGGACTGAAAGATAAGTGGGCTGGACTTTAAACCGATTTAATAAATAAATAGGTTTTAATGCGAACTATAAAAACATCTGATGGAATGACCAGAGGTCGAGGGAAGGGTGAAAACAGGGAGGATGAAAACCAGCTTGCTCATTAGATCAGGTCAATGTCAGCCTGTGCAAAGATAAACGAAACATAGCAAGATTTAGACGGTACAAGATTCCAAACATCTGACATCCATAAAGAAGCATCAACAGCAAGGTGGTCGAAAGACAAGAGTAAGACCTCCGCATTTCTAGAGTTCCCCAGACTACGCAGTCCATTTGAAGGTGACAAAACACTGAGAAATATCCAGACAGTAGAAATAGCTCACAAGTCTGTCAATGCTTACACTGAAATAGATGTTGGAAAGAAAATCATTTAGTTTTACCAGGACAAAATATTGCGGAGTACACTTCCAAGAAGTCGCAAAAGGTACTGATATTTTCCTCAAAATGTAAAGCGAAATTAGATGGTGCCCAGTATATGTAGATCTATAGCTGTTATTTTAGCGTTGTACTACTGCTGCAAATGGAATGTTTGAGGACCTTTCAGAAATCTTTAAATACGAACTTACCAGTGTTCCATCTTCCCTCTTTGACAAAGATGGTTTGCCAAGAGAGGCATGCAAATCAACACTTGTGGATTCCTTGTAAAACACTGTCAATTGCAGTACAAGTGATGCCGAAATCAAAGACGCTGACTACATATTGGATGCCGTTTCTTTCTTGCATAAGAATCCATGGAATAGAGGTGACACATTCAAATTAATTTACAAAGCATACATTTGTACACCGACTGTGTAAACCGACGATATGGAGCTGCTGCTGTGGTTGTATTCGATGTCTATCAAAATAAACCATTTACTGTCTACTGAAAAATGCCCCTGCTATAGAATTTGTAGATGACATGCCTTTTATTTCAAAGAAGGTCGTATTTCTTACAAACGAAAACAACAAAAAAAAGTTCATCGACTTGCTTTTTTGGGCTTTGAGGATGAGTGGAATAACAGTTCATAAAGCCACAGGGGGTGCAGACCTTTTTATTTTGAAAACTGCTAACGATCGAT
Organism: Saccostrea glomerata; assembly: GCA_003671525.1. Classification (NCBI taxonomy): domain Eukaryota; kingdom Metazoa; phylum Mollusca; class Bivalvia; order Ostreida; family Ostreidae; genus Saccostrea; species Saccostrea glomerata. The sequence continues at coordinate 338,684 of PRKT01000404.1, forward strand.
ATCATGCTAAAGAAATGAAACAGAGGTAACAGTGGTAATTGGTGAAGACACAGATCTTCTAGCTCTACTACTTCTGAAATATTGTCAAACCACATTTAACTTTAATCAGAATAAAGACAAACATCACTTCGTAAAGTAAAGGTATGAAACATCATAGCCAAAAGAAGTCCTTGGGAGGTCATATGTCAAATTCTTCCAGAATTCATGCACTGGGTGGATGTGATACAAAATCAAGAATTTACGGTATTGGAAAAGGGGTTATTCTAAAAAAAGGGGAAATCTCCAGACTTCCAGACATTAATCATGCAGCTTGTCAAAGGCACAGAGCATGACGACATTGTGAAAGCTGGAGAGGAAATTCTGGTTCCTTTGTATGGTGTCATTCAATATGAAGATTTAAACATTCTACGCTACGGAAAATGTACAGCAAGAGTTTTAGAAGGGAATATGTATATTCTAGGGATATCAAAATATTAATTTTTCTTAGTCGAACATTCGATTGCATTATTCGAACGATAGTCGACTATTCGGAGCATTTTTTTTAATGGCAAAGTGTTTTTGAAAGCTTATCAATTAATTAAAATAAATTGGAAAGAAAATGGAAATGGGGAATTGCAAACACACACTACCAACACCTGTTTTTGTGCTCTTATTCGTCTGATGACATAAACTATACAGCTGTATGGTTTGAGGAAGGACCCTTTTTCAATTTTGAGATGAAAATTTTATTATCAACCCCCTTTTCTTGCGTTTATTTAACATTCGAATGTTGTTTCATTATTCGATCGTCGGTCTATTAGACTGACAGTCGAATAGTCGACTATTCGTTGACATCCCTAGTATGTGCACGTTCACTCCCTGTCCCCAACATCAGATTTAGCTAGATTTCATATTTAGTGCAAGGTTTGGATGGACAATGAGAGCCAACTTGACTCACTTGATTTTTGCTGATTTATACCAGACAACAAATTAAAACATAGTAAAGCCAAGGAGAAGCCACATCAAATAATTCACTGTTCATGTCAAGTCTATTGTGATTCAAAACGGTAGACCTTTCAACTACCGCTAGTGTTCGCTGTAATGAAGGATAACTCTTTGCTGAAACTTGTTTAGAGCAGGTCCGAGGTATCTAACTGTTTATACGCAATTAAGTTTTTAGCATTGCCCAAGTGTTTCTTTGCTGTCAATAGAATTCAGTTGATTTAAAATTTAGCACTAATGTTAATATTATTTACTATATAGTTGCTGAAAACGCTTAATTAGGTATAAGAAAAATTTTTAATTAAAATAAAAAGTGAAATCTACCCTCTTTCTTAGTCCTAACCATGATTAAATGTTTATACTCGGTCGTTTTTCTTCGTGCTAGGTAACACAAATAAGAACATTAATTGTTGCATGTACTTGTAAAAATATATTTAATTATTTAGGAAGCGCAAAAGTGCGCACAAAAATGTAATTATATTTTCTTCCTCAAAACAATTGTCAAAGAGAATTAAAAATATTGAATATAGTGTGTTCCTAATTCATTTGACCCTGTTATTTCAGGTAGAGTGAAGACATTCTCCTTCTTTTGGTCAACGCTTTTGTGTACAAAATAATGTAAGAAACCCTTTTGTGTTCATAACAATACCAATGCTGAAATACCCTATATGTCATTCCTATAAACCTATCTCATAAATTGACACTTGGTCATTTTTCACACCTGAGTTACCTGTCCTTAAAACATCGTACAATTCAATTATAAATAATTAAAGTTTTTAATGATTTAATGAAATGTATGCATAAGTTATTATGTTTTTGATAATTTCAGGCACCTATAAATCTATCTATGAAATGTTTTTTTAACTATATGTGCAACTTGAAAGATTAGTTGAAAGGGCTAAAAACAGTGTTCCTGTAGGAAGCACGGAAATGATTGTTCAAATAATTGTTGAGAGTGTTGAGGTATATTTTGTTCCAACTCCCCTTCTCCAACTCTGGATGACATAAAAAATGAACTGTAGTTCGAAAACTGCAGTCTCTAAAATACAGTTGTTCACTTTCATGTTACATGTACATTGTTTGTTGCACTTAATTCTTTTACAAGAATTAATTGTGTAATTGTTGAATATATTTGGTATAATGTTTAATGTATAAAATAATGTAATATAATGGTATGATTTCTGTTGCAATTTGTTTAAGGTTGTTGTGATTTTTAAATAGATTGCATGCATGCAATAATTGCTATGGGGAAGATATGTCGCGTAGGGGGACCAACCCCCCCCCCCTCCACCCACCGCGAAAAAAATACTTAAGTTGGAACTGTGTGCTTCATTGTGTCCTACATTTTTGCTTTTGAAATATTATTTACTGATAAAACTTGTTACTCCTACTATGGCTTCATATTCTTTGTCGCGGCACAATCAATACAGAGGAATTGATGTAGATTTTTTTTCAGTTATGTCCGTTACAATGGGAACAGGAATCATAGTAATTAATGAAATTATCATCAATTTCAGGTTGCTGATAAATTTTTGCATGACCTGTCAAGTAAATTTAAGATCATATAGATTGCAAAACTAATTATATGCACATATGGATACTCTCTTTCAGAGTGATTTATCCGATTTTTAAACAAAAAAGACCTGTTAAATTGAAAAACAAAAGCAGATATATTTTTCTATATTTTTGATATACTAATGCAGTTTCTAGAGGTTATGGTCTTTTTGAGCTAGATTGACTGGACTATATTTCTAGCTTGGTAAAAAAAAAAAGACTCTGTTAGTTATTTGTGATTTATTTCATCAATAGCTGAATGCTAATTCTGACGTGATCAGTCAACTTTTCATTTGTAATCCTGAAAATAAATGAAAAAGAATAATTAATACCACATCCAGATAAACATAACTTCACATGTAAAATCCTCGAAAAAGATAAAAAATAAATATGAAAATTATATATAATTAGACCGTCACAAAGATCTTTTAAAGATTTAAAAAAAAAATATTTTATCCTCCACCTTAATAGTAACCTCCAGCTCCTTTGATGAGAACTCCTGAAAGTATTCCTTTTCCTCCATAGCTTCCTACACCCCATCCTCCACCGTGGCCACCTCCCACGCCCAAACCATAACCTCCGAATCCCCCTCCAAAGACTCCTCCTCCATAGCCTCCTCCTCCATAACCTCCATATCCTCCTCTATAGCCCCCTCCTCCACTTCTCCCAAAAAGAGGACTGGACATAACCCACAGTTACAGAGAGCAGAACGAGGCAACACAACAGCTTGAACATCTTCTAAAAAATGCACAGTGATATTTACATTGTTACAATTTATAGTTACATGTATTATAAAATGCCTGATCAGGCAACAGAACTAATAGTATGTCACTCGTTTCTGGGAATAGCTATAATGTAATTGTGTTCTATGACACTTAGGAAGGCCTCATCAAGATTTGGCATAAAATAATAGTTTCATTACCAGATTATTCAATTTTACGAACAGAATATGAAAAAAATATTACATGTATGAGGTGATGAACTAGCAATTTGACTAAATAAAAAATGCAAGTATAAGATAAAATATATTGATAACGTCGCAATACTACTGAAATTATTATGACACCCGTTTCTAGATCGATTTAAAGCCAGACAATAGATCACAGTTTGATGGATAAAAACTCCATAAGAAATGAAATGGACTACCTAGTGAAAATAAAAGAATTTATTTAGAAAAAGCATTGTTTTTAAAAAGATTTTTAGAACACTGATTATTGTTTTGCAGAAGGGAGTATCGTAATTACTTGTAAGCAGTCACGTGAACAGAGAGAAAGAACACGTCTCAACTGACTACGTCATTGTTCCTCTTATATAAATGCTAAAAATTTATTAACGTATTGAGCTTTACCGTTTTATGTAATAACGATCATTTCAATATCTACAAAATATCAAATTGATTGATTCACCATCCGTTTCATTACCCTGCCTGTCTTAGAAGTCAATGACGACATATATGTTCTCTTGGTTGGTAAAATCAAGAAGCTTGAGTGGGGTGATTTCAAGGTCAGTTTTACAACATGAAACTACATGTATGTCACAATCAATGCTCCGCGATTGATATTTTAAAGCGGGAACTACGCTACAATGATTATTTTTACGTGTTTGGTTCGGTATTGCACTTGTGTTCTATTGTTCTTGCTGATTTTTTCTGTGGCGTCAGAGTTGTTTCCAAAACTTGGAAAATGGATTTTTTTTTAGCTTTATCTTGCAATGTTTATACAGTTTATTAGTAGAATGATGAACTTTACGTTATTTGTAAATCTCAAAATATATTGACAAAGTTTTTTTTCTCCCAAATAATTATTAAAAGTGCGTATCAATATCAAACATTGATATACATAGAAGACTTCTTAAACATGATGTATGTCTACATGTGTACCTTTGTATACTTAAGTATCTAATAATTTAGCACCTTTATTATGTCCTCATTAATTTAGTACAATTTCATTCCTACATGTAATACGCTTTAATTACCTTGTGACAAAATTCCGTGAAAAAGTTTTGACTGCATTCATAGCGGAAAAAAATCACACGCTAAAAGTACGCGCTTTAACAGTATGTGTTAAGTGGTTGAAACGGTTTTGAAAGTGCATAATGTATTCATGGAAATTACAGAATAACACATAGAATTTTCAACTCAATTTATATTCTTCTTTGATTTTCTATATATACTGACACGCAAAAGAAACGCAACACTCTCTTTTAGGGGGAATAATTATGTAAAGTAAAAAATTCTGAATCTTAAAATTATGAATATCTTCAATTTTATGAACATCAGTAAATTAACGGTTGAACGATTTCCATACCATAACCGGAACTCAAGTTTTAGTCTGCTTAACAGAAATCAAAAATTGCATGTTTAACAAAACATTTGGCAATACTATGGAGTTTTAAGGGTTTTTTACTGTTCATCATAAGTAATGCAGCAATATTTCAAAAAATAAACTTTACTTTCGTTTCCCGAAACAATGCTTAGGGTACTTGAAAATGGCCTATGTGCGCATTTCCATTGCTCTAGCTGAAAATTTTCAATGTAAAAGTGATGGAGAGTTGCTGATACGAAATTTCACTACATTTCGCCTAAACATGGTCTTACGTATCATATGCATTGATACAGTCCTTGTACCGGAAGTCCAAGGGTGACTACACCGCTCTAAGTTAGAGAAAATTCGACCCGATTATCTGAAAAACGGGCATTTAAAAATGTCAAAGAATAATTCCTTCGCTGAGATCTCGATATTAATGAACCTATTGTATCGTAGAAATTAAGCTGCAATAGTTGTTTAGGACAGTCTTGCACGTTTTACTTGAATGGCTGGGAGGGAGATGTTTTAACAGTCATATTTTACTTAGTAAAGTACACAGATCAACATTTAACATTTTTATCAAATCTCTGATGTTCTGAAAAGTGAATTTAGCCTTACTTTATTCGCTTTTGAAAATCATAAGATAAAAAATCAAACATTTGTAAATAACTGCTTGTTGCGTTTCTTTTGCGTGTCAGTATACATTAAAATAAACGTGGATCCGAACACTAATGTACTCATGATCAGAGACAAAATTGTTTAAACATTTTGAATCCAAATAAGGAATGAAAATTGCATCTCTGTGGGCAAGAAGTTCATGTTTCAGAGTTAATATGTGTAAAAAAATATTCTAAACAATTTGGAACGAGGTTTTTCTTAACTGGGTAAAAATCATTGACTGTGGTAGTCAAAATATATGTAATATGCTATCTTCATGAACATATATGGTTTTTTCCAAGAATTAAATGAAACATATGGATACCACGAACAATACTCAAGATAAATAGTCCTTCAAATAATACTAAAAATATTGCAGATAGAATAAAGGATATGGGGATAAGTATTTAATATCAACGTCCATAAAACTTTAAAAATAGGAGCAGAGCAAACACGGACCCCCAGAACATCGGAAGTGGGATCAGGTGCCATGGAGGAGTGAGCATCCCCTGCTGACCGGTAACACCCGCCGTGTGCTCCTTGTCATGATCGTGAAGTAACGGAAAAATCCGTCTTCGATTCAGTGTATAAATAATGGACTAACAATTAGTTTGAAAAACGTCAGTCAGCATTTCACTCAATGATAAATTCTATTCACTGACAAGGCACGTGTATCGACCATAGATTCCACGAAATGATGACCTAAAGCGAGACTTCTGATATTTATCTTTCATCGACATGTTTGTCAATATTTTACCTCGTGTTAGAAATAGTTCGTACGTAGGGCATGCTCTTGTACAGTCTTAAAATGTGAAAGTGCAAATAAAATCTACGAATAAAAAAAATATTCTGAAAAATTTGAAGAAAAACATGTCCACATATATATTGTTATTTCTGCTAAAGAAATCCCATTATAGATTCTAGAGACTTACAAATCTACCAGCAATAATTAATAATACAAATATAAACGTCATACAGACACTGTGCGGAGGGACATTTGTGCAGAGACATCTCCAATTTGGAAAGTCTTTCGGATATTTTTAATATAATTGACAGTTGTCATTGTATTTTGTTCTGTTCTACCGCAGAATTCAAATTCAATTTCAGATTTCATACATTCATTTTTTTTCCATCCTCTCATTTTCAAAGCTTTCTCAACTCTAAAGTTTGAAGACATGTTTTCTGCTTGGCCAAAAATCGACAATTTGTGAATAAAATTATGTATAAAAAATTGACATGCAAATTATTTACTTTGATTAATTAACTGAGACCGCTTAAGCCTTACTCTGAGTTTTATTCCGAAGAACTTCGATACTTACGTGGATACAATTAAGTTATATTGACTTTAACATTTCTATGAAGACACACCTTTTTAACGAATAAAGAAGAAAAAATTAGTCGATAGTCGGTATGATCGAACGATAGTACTCGCATATTTGTTGAGATTCATTGAGTAAAAAAGTTTCCGTTAATGTTTTGAGTTTTTTTTCCTATTCAGTTATTGCTTTACATTTTCAACTTTGATAATTTAATTAATTAAAATGTGTTGCATAATGAACATAAACGTAAAGCCTGAAATTCATAATAGTTAACTATATTTAATGATAATTAAAACAATACAACTTTCCGATTGAATTTCTTTCAATAGGAAGATTTTGAAGCTTAACATTTCTATAATTCGAAAACAATTAAGTTAAAATTAGATATAAAACGTGAATATACGTGAAAATGTAAAAATGTATATAATTTCAAAATTGTACAAACATGATATGGAAAGCATAGCATTTAAATCTCTGAAATCCTTAATACAAAATACTTCGAGTAAAATAAATTAACTTTACTGAACTGTTGTTAGATGTATATTTCTCATAAAGGAAGCTTTAAGTTTTAAAATGGTGCATACCGTGATTGGAGTGAAGATTCCCAGAATCTGTCTGTTACGAGAAAATGCAGACTTTCTGTCTTATTTATACCTCTTCTTCAACAAGCTGTCATTTATTGCTAACCTGCAAGTCAGAGCAATCTTCAAAAAAAGTAACCGATGATGCATGACATTTTAATGGCATTCCTTTAATTTCCTTCTAATTCTTAGAATTTAGAATTGTTTCATAATCGTACTTCCGGCAAAAAAAGCATGTAACATCTACTTGATATTTGGTGGCAGATAAAGTTTAACCCGTAAAATGTTTTAATACTTATTTTTTAATATGTAGGACAGACCTTACAACGGAAACCTAGAATTATATAACACTCAATTAAACCTGATATGAAATTCTAAGAAGAATATGGAGATAACGAACACTATTCAATATCAAAGTCCATAAAAGAATAAAAAATAGGAGCAGTGCAAACACGGACCTCCGAAACATCAGAGGTGGGATCAGGAGCCATGGAGGAGTGAGCATCCCCTGCTGACCGGTCACACCCGCCGTGTGCTCATTGTCATGATTGTGAAATAACGGAAAAATAGGTAGTCAATTCAGTGTATAGATAATTATTAATGGACTATCAATTGGTATGAGAAGTGTCAGTCAGCATTTTACTCAGTGATATATTATATATGCTGACAAGGTCATTGTATCTGCCATAGAACTTACAAAATGATAATTTTAAACGAGACAGCTGATATTCTTGTTTCATCAACCTGCTTGTCAATAATTTACCTCGTTTTAGAAATTGTTCATACGTAGAGCATGCTTTTACGAATCGAATGAACTGAGATATTATAAGAAATTCAAATTTATGTTGTTAAACCTGTTTGTTTTACTCAAATGACTATTGCTGAATCTGTTACTTTTATAGTGCAATATAAAGTTTGTTTTTCATCACTTGTCCTCGTGGGTTAATTAGAGAGAATCACAAAAAGATTTAGGTATAAGAACACAGAAATTCAAACTCATCTGTTAAATCAATATGGTTCTGTTGCTAATGTCAGTTTCAAATCTAATACTTTAATCTTTGTAAAGAAATTTTAACGTATCAGAAATGTTTTCTTGTTGCTTCCATATTTTTAATTTTAAAAATTGTTTTTATTCATATTAGATTATTGCTTCCTGCATTCATATGAACAAGGTTTAACTCGATAGTGTACTTTTGCTGTTTAATTGTCTGAGTTTAAGGATCACGTCTGCAAGTAGAACATACGAACAAACAATTTCTAAAATGAGGAAAGCTATAAACAAATATGGCGATGAAACTATCAATAATCTCGTTTAAAGTCATGAGTTCTAATGTCGATACATGAGTACCATGTAGTATAAGGAGCTACGATAGGGAGGTCAACTGAGTGCACTTTTATGAAAAGTAATTTTAAAAAATTCTGACTAAGAGCAGAGATGGGCCACTTCTCTCAGACCCTCACTGCACCCCTACCTTAAGGAAACTTTTTAATGTTGTATGTAAACATGTTTAAAAGATAAGAAGTTCAGATTTTCTAGTGTTTAAATAAAAGTGCGCCCGACCCTCCGAGATGCACGAATTTTGTCACGGGCAAACAAATCTGCATGCATCTCTTAACACCCGGCTGGACGTGTAAAAATATTCCATCAACCAAAATTCAGATTTTTGATAAAACTCTCTCAAATAAACTTATTTTACAGGTTGCAAAGTTTAACAAGCAAATGGGTAGACGTTATCATTGCATATAGGCCTGGGATCGAATATATAGTGAGCTGGCCCCATTCACATTGTAATACAACCACTTTTGAAATAATTATTTCAATAGTGGGTGAGAGTGCTTGTCAATAACATACATACATGTACATGTAGTATGTAACCAGTATTGAAATACGACCACTATTGGAATAACTAGTTGAATAGTTGATGAGAGTTTATTTCAATACCAAACATATGTTACAACCACTATTGAAATAATGTTCACATTTGAAATAAGGATTTCAAAAGTGATTTAAATAACTATGTCGATAGTTGCTGATAATTGATACTAAAACCACGTTGCAAGACTTATTAAAAATAACTTAACTATTAAAAAAATACAAAGATGAATTGTTCTTTGTGTTCTCCTACATTTTTAAGTCATTTATTATTGAGTTTACTATTAAAATTACGACTATTTGTGAATGATTATTATTTTTAAAGTTGAAAATACGTTAAACTTTCAAAACACCGTCCACCACATTTTAATCACACCTACTATTTTTATAAACCTTATACTAACTTCCCTAGAAAATTTGCTTTTTAATGTCTTGACGAGTAAACATTGGCTTTACTATGCGTATTTGTAGTTAAGGTAACCCCATGAATAAAAGCAACAATTTAGCTCTATACTTAAAATCTGCACACTCTTTCTGAACAAGACTTTGAAATTATTAATTCTAATGGGAAAGAAATATACGTCAAAAAGATTACCTCAGAGTTATCAAAAATTACCAGGGTGTGACGAATGAGACTGAAGGAACTAGAGAAAGGATGTAAGCCACAGATTCTGTGTCATGTCCGGTACAGTCATTTGGAAAGTATTTGCGCATAAGACCACAGCAAGGTAAGGACAGACCATTTCTCCATTCAAGAGATAACTTTTCATATGATGATGAAGTGTGGTACAGAAAAGAACCCTTGTGGGTCAACACTCTTAGACAATTCATGAAGGATATACCGATATACAAATCAGAAGGATTGTCTCCAAAGAATATACAAACTATTGTATAATATCTACAACTTTTATCCTGCTAAACCACGGTTGCGTTGAGTCCAGGCACATAGCCACTGTTAATGGTCATAGGAATGAATCCTCCCTGTCCAGTTACTGTTATACATGTTATACCTCAGGAACAGTTCAAATTACTATTAACTAGTACTTATCAATTTGATTAACTGTTATATGTTTTAATTTATTGGTTTGTCTGGTGCCTTAATATGCCTCAATGTTTTGTAGATAACAAGAATAAAGTTATGTCGAATGCTTTGAGTTTGTGTACAGGAGAAACCAGTGACCAGCCAAGAAATGTTATGTCAGGTGTGCAATCTATATAAATATCGGTCTTAATCTAAAAAAAGAATTTGAACAAATGGTTTTTAAAGAGTTCAGTTCACTTTATGCATAAAATGGTAATGTGAAAATACCAAATGATTGATTTAAACTTGATGTTCCATTTCAAGCATTAAAACAAAATTGATACTTAGAGGTTTAAAATCCCATATAAAATGTTCTCTAAAATGTCCAGGTCTTGGAGAACTGGTTTTATGAAATTCCAAAATTCTCGAATTTTAAGTTAAACAGGTATATTTGAGTACTTTTAGTGAAGAAAAATAATACGAGCACACTCTCTGATCTAAAAAAAAGATGTCTTTTAATCCTCAGAAACAGTTCTATCTCTTACTAGTTGATATTTTAGATCAGAGGTTGCACTCTATATTAAATATTGAAAAATAGCTTCAAAAATTGGTCCCTTTCGTATACCATTTCAGAATTTGTGGAAATTGACGCATTCCGTTTTGTCATAATGCATTGATTAGCCAGAAAATTACGTCATACTTGATAGATACGCAATCACCTAAGGAATAAGTGTTATCCAAAGAATTGTCAAGTAAAACTAAGCAGTTTATGTTTTTAGGAAATTCACAGGGCCAAAAGGGAAAATTGAACCTTGTTCTTTATTCTATATATCAATTTCAGCCACCGTTCACGGTAGCTCAGTCGGTAGAGTGCTCGCTCCGTGATCGGGAGGTCGTGAGTTCATATCTCGGCCGCGACTGACCCAGTCGATAAAAAATGGGTAGCAACTGTTCCTTCGCCATGCGCTCGGCACTTTGAAGTGAAAGTTGCGGGTCCCTCGAATGAGACCTTAAAAACCGAGGCCCCGTGTCAGCGGGAGGCGTTGGCTCGATAAAGATCCCTCACTGCTCAATGGTCCTGAGTGCCGAGTAAAGGTCAAAATTTGAAGCCCTTTACTGGCAAACGGTGACGTCTGCATATGGGTGAAAAATTCTCGAGAGGGACGTTAAACAATATGCAATCAATCAATCAATCAATTTCAGCCTCTATTAGCAGTATTATAACATGTACATCCAACGGTATTTACCGATGAAGAAAGGATAAACATCGCACTAGCTCTTGAGGCTACACAGAAAATGGATCCTGGGTGTCCACAACCAAAATTCATGTTCTCAGGATGTAGCGTTACCATCAACAATCATTCCCATATGGAAATGTAACGTGACTCTTTCTTGACGTTTTTGGTATCATTATTGTTGATTACTTATTAAACCCCCCTTGAAAAGCGGGAGGGTATATTGTGATCGTTAGTTCAGTCCGTCTGTACGTCCGTCCGTCCGTCTGTTACGCTTTGGGGTACCCATCTCTTATCCACAACTCCTCTCATACCACTGAATGAAATTTGATGAAACTTTCACAGAATCTTTATTACATATTGCCATTGTGCACCATCTATTTTACTTTTTGATACGACACATATTTTGGGTTTCCCGGCCACAGCAAAACATGGACTTTGCCATTACAACTATATGGAGGCGGGGGGTATCATTAAGTGAGCTCATCGCTTCCATTACCTCTAGTTTAATAAATGTTCAATCAAAGGCTAAATATTATATGACTTTCTTATGTGGAGGATTTTTAAAAACTTTTCAGGAAACAGTAATGAGTCAAATCGCCGTATAAATAATTATAACAATCAGCATACTAATAACGATAGTGTTGCATTATGCATGTACTTTGCCTAAATATTAGGCAGGGTTTGACATATATTTAAAGTGCACACGTTGTAGGCTATTATACAAATAAGGCTTGGTAAAATAAAAAAAATGAATCTGTTAGTTATTTGTGATTTATTTGATCAATAAGAGAATGCTAATTCTGACGTGCTCAGCCAACTTTCCATTTGTAATCCTGAAAATAAATGAAAAAGAATAATTAAAAAAACACATCAGGATTGACAAAACTTCAAAAGTTAAATTGTCAAATAAAATGAAAAATTACGTAAATTATATATAATTAGACTATCAAAATTTTTTTAAAAAAGATTTTAAAGAAAAACCTTTTATCCTCCATCTTAGTAGTAACCTCCAGCTCCTTTGATGAGAACTCCTGAAAGTATTCCTTTTCCTCCATAGCTTCCTACTCCCCATCCCCCACCGTGTCCACCTCCCACGCCTCCGAAGCCCCATCCCCCATATCCTCCGTATCCTCCTCCATATCCCCCTCCATATCCTCCTCCATATCCCCCTCCATATCCCCCTCCATATCCTCCTCCATATCCTCCTGCAAAGCCAAAGGAGGACTGGACATAACCCACAGCTATAGAAAGCAGAACTAGGCAACACAACAGCTTGAACATCCTCTAAAATGCACAAAATTGTTCATATTGTTACAATTTACATTGCCATGTATTTTACAATTACTGATCATGCAAAAGATCGAATAGTTTTTTCCTCGTTTCTGGGAATAGCTTTACTGTAATTGTATTCTATAACACTCAACAAGGCCTCAGCAAGCTTTGGCATTAAATACTACAGATTCATTATTTAATTTTACAAACTGAGTATGAAATAATATTATTTATGAGGTGATGATTTTGGCAATTTGACTAAGTTAAAAAAATGCAAGAATGAGATAAAATATATTAATGATGTCGCAACACTACTGAAATTAAGGTGTCGCCCGTTTCTAGATCGCCTTTTAATAGATAAAAACTCAATAACAAATGAAATTGACTACCTCGTGAAAATAAAGGAATTTATTAGAAACATAGGTAATCAGAGGTTACAGAGCTCACCTCAACGAATGTTGTCTTTAAGTAAGGCAAACTCACACAATTAACCAACAAAAAGTATACATTCCAAAGATGAAAATATTTTTAAAAGCAATTTTGATCTGATACTTTGAAATAGACCTACATAAAAAATTTAAACTACTTCTTCATGAAAATGTAATGAAAATCCAGCATCTGAAGCAAATTTGAGAGTTTTCATCTATTGATGCAGCATTTGTGCAAGTTTGGTTTATACAATGTTATATAAGCCTTATAGTTTTTGGTAATAGACCTGCAACCGTAACTTTTACCTTGTCTATTATCTGAAAAAATGTATGTCCAATTCAGCATCCGAAGCAAGTCCATTAGTGTGCATCCTTAGATGTATCATCCATGCAAGTTTGCTCATTATAGGGCTTATAGTTTATTGGAAATGAAACATGCATCAAAACTAACATTTTCACTCATCCACAAAAAGTAGGTCAGATTCAGCATCCGAAGCAAGCCTGGAAGTATGCATCCTTAGATGTATCATCTATGCAAGACTGGTCATTAAAGAACTCATAGTTCCTTGGAAATGAAACCTGCACCAAATTTTTTTAACTATTCACTCAACCGGAAAATGTAGGTCAGATTCAGCATCCGAAGCAAGCCTGGTAGTTTGCATCCCTAGATGTATCA
>PRKT01000404.1:352759-371591 GCA_003671525.1 Saccostrea glomerata
CCGACGCCGAGGGTATCACATAAGCTCCCCCCAACTTCGTTGAGGTGAGCTAAAAAAGCATTTAATGTTTTTCAAAGACCTTCGAAAACTGATTATTGTTTTGCAGTAAGGTGTCTCGTAGTCAGTTGTAAGCAGTCACGTGGACAGAGACAGGACACGTGTCACATGACACAACTGACTACGTCATAGTCCCTCTAATGTAAATGCTGGAAATTGTTGAAATCATCAGTATTATAGCTTGTTTTAAAAAGCGTATTGAGCTTTACAGTTTTATTTTATAACGATCATTTCAATATCTACAAAATATCAAATTGGTTGATTCACCATCCGCTTCATATCCCTGCCTGTCTAAGAAGTCAGTTACGACATACATGTTCTCTCGGTAGGTAAAATCAAGAAGCTTGAGTGAGGTGATTTCACGGTCAGTTTTATTACATGAAAGTAAGTCACAATCAATGCTCCGCGATTGATTTTTTAAAGCAGGAATTTTGCTACAATTATAATTTTTGCACTTTTTTGGTATTAAACTTTTGTTCTATTTTCTTGCTGAGATTTTCTGTGACGTCTCAGTTCTTTCCAGAACTCGGAAAATGGAAAATTAATATTTTAAGCTTTATTTTTCTATATATATATACTGCTTATAAACAGAATAAAAAACTTTACATTATTTGTAAATTTCGAAAAATATAATGAAAAAGCTTTCCCCCAAATATGTGTTTTGTGGTTGAAACTGTATTGAAAGTGTGTAATTTATCTAATACATACATTCATATGCATGTGAATTAAAGCAGACAAAGCATCGGAGGTGAGATCAGGTGCCATGGAAGAATGAGCATCCCCTGCCGACCAGTCACACCCAAGGTGTGCTCCTTGTCATGATCAGGGAATAAGGGGAATTAATCCGCGGTTTTAGTGTTTAAATAATGAACAAACACTCAGTTAATTTTGAAAAGCGCCAGTCAGAATTTGACTCGCTGATAAATTGTATTTGATGACAAGGTCATTGTATCGACAATAGAACTTACGAAATGATTTATTTGAAATAAAAGACGGCTGAAATTCTTGTTTCATCAACTTGTTTGTCAATAATTTACATCGTGTAAGAAATTGTTCAAACGTAGAGCATGCTCTTGTCCAGTCTATAAATGTGAAAGAACAAGTAAAATTTATGAATTATAAAAAAAAAATTATGATATGGAAAAAAATGAAGATATGTCCACATATATATTGTTATTTCTGCTAAAAATTTCGATTATAGAGTCAATAGACTTACAGATCTACTTGAAAAATGAAGAATACGAATATAAACGTCATGCAAACACTGTATAGAGCTACATTTGTACAAAGACATCTCTTAAACAAGTTCATATCTAAATATCATGCATTTCAAATTTTTAAAAACAATTAAATTGTTTCTGACTTGCAAACAATTTAGACTAAAATTGCAAGCTTTCCAACTTCGGGATGTCAATTTAGTCGGACGGCTTAGGCGAATAGTCAGAGGCTTTTGTCGAACCATATAGTCGAGTACTCATTGAAATTTATTATTTTCCTGTCATTTTCACTCATTTTTCTTAAAGGCTACTTACACAATATTTAATCTATGTTATCACACCTTCAAATCGCATTTTGAATCGTACACATTTGTGTTTACTAAATATTTTAAAATAAAGATATAATGTTGACTGCAATTTTTCTATAAATGCAGGATATCATGTACCTATTATTGATCTATAACCTGGGACAATTTGAACGGGTCTAGTCTAATTTAAGTCAGTGATCCGTCACTGATTAAAAGTTTAAGTGTACCTCATATAAAACATAAAATGCTTTTGTAAAATTTAATTATGAAATTTCGTGAAAATAATCAACACCATCATGAAATGTCTGATATAAACATAAAAAAGAAAGGCCTTTTGCATTACACTCATAACTGTTTAGAAGTTGACACATGTTCGAATAAGAAACAGCTGTTTAATTACGATTAATTATTATAAATTGCATTACGCGTTATATACGCTATTGCAGATTTGAACTAAATAATTTTGGACTAGCTATCAAAAAATGCTCTTGGAAGCCACCTCCATTTTTAGCACTACATGTATAAGCAAAACATAATCTTTAACGAGAAGCTTTATAATAAAACAATATCTGTTCTGTGCACTTAAGAGTTTTTGTGGAAGACTTATTAGGAATGTCTCTCGGAAGATTTTGATATATTTGACCTATGTCTTTTAATTTTTTTTTCTGTTCCACCGTAGAATTCAAATTCAATTTCAGATTACGTAAATTTATTTTTCCCATCCTCTAATTTTTTAAAACGTTTTCCCAACTCTAGATTTGGGAGACATGTTTGCTGCATGACCAAAGTTCGCAAGTGTGTGAATAAAATTTTGTATAATTAAAAAAATGTCGACATGCAAATTATTTCCTTTGATTAATTTACTAAGACCGCTTAAGCCTTAAACTGTGTTTTATTCCAAAGAAATTTTATAAATACATGGAACCAAAATAATTATCTTGACTGTTACATTTATATAAAGACACACTTTTTTAACAAATAACCGGAAACAAATTAGTCGATAGTCGTTATGATCGAACAATAGTACTCGCATATTTGTTTACATTCACTGTGTCATTCCGTTATTTTTTTAGTTTCTTTCCCTATTCAGTCATGGTTTTACATTTTCAACTTGATTTATTGTTTAAAATATGCTGCATTAAAAAAATTGATAAAGCAAAGTTTGCCTGAAATTTATAATTATTTTTAATACAATACAACTATCCTATAGAGTTTCTTTGGAAGATTATGAAGCTAACCATTTCCGTATTTCCAAAAAAAAAAAAGAAAATAAGTAATCTTAGAAATAAAACGTGAATAGATGAGTTATATTTCTATATAATTTCAAAAATGTGTAGGAATGATTTGGAAAGCACAGAATTTAAAACTCTGAAATCTTTAATACAAAACACTCCGATTTAAAAAGATACTAACTTTATTTAACTGTTGTTAGATGTTTATTTTTCGTAAATGAAGCTTTAATTTGAAAGATAGTACATACCGTGATCGGAGTGAAGATTCCCAGAATTTGTCTGTTACGAGAAAATGCAGACTTTCTGTCTTATTTATACCCCCATCTGCAACAAGCTGTCCTTTATCGTTAACCTGCAAGTCAAAGCCATCTTCAAAAAAGAAACCGATGATGCCTGACATTTAAATGGCATTCATTCCCTGCTATCGAATTCTTAGAATTTACGACTGTTGCATAATCGTACTTCCGGCAAAAAATACAGGTAACATTTACTTGATATTTTGGTGGCAGATAGAGTTTGTCCCATAAAATGTTATAATATTTTTTTTCTTTATTTGGGAGAGACATTCCAATGGATGCCTAGAATTATATAACATTCAATCAACACTTATATGAAATTCTAAATAAGAAATTCAAATTTATGCTGTTTTACCTATTTGTTTTACTTAAATAAATATTGGTGAATTTGTTACTTTTATAATGCAATTTGAATTTTGTTTTTCATCATTTGTCCTCGTAGGTTAATAAGAGAGCACCACATTAAATTGTAGTAATAAGAATACAGAAATTCAAACTCAGCTGTTGAATTCATATGGTTCTAATGCTAAAGTCAGTTTCAAATCTAGCAACGAAAATTTTGTAAAAAATTTTAACGAATCAGAAATGTTTTCTTGTCTCATCCACATGTGAAATTAATTCTAAATATTATAATTCATTCGTAAGAGATTATTGCTTCTTGAATTCATTTAAACTGGATTAAACTCGATTGTGTACTTTTGTTGTTTTATCGTCTGACTATAGGGCCCATGTCTGCAAGTAGAACATACCCTACGCACAAATAATTTCTAAAATGAGGCAAGCTAAAATGAGGCAAGCTATTTACGAACATGGTGGTGAAACAAGAATAACATTCTCCTTCAAAGTCATCATTTAGCAAGTTCTACTGTCGATACATGAGTACCAGTTAGTATAAGGAGCCGCACTAGGGAGGTCAACAATTTTTACGAAAATTGGGTAGAAATTGCTGGATTTTGATTGGTTAGTGGGGTAGGGAGGTTAACCCAGTGTACTTTTAGCCTCCCCGAGCAATGCCTTAACAACAAAGTCTTCGTGTGAAATTTTCAAAACTTGGACATTTCTTTCCTTACCATTTACTTTTGAATTTAAGGCATTAGTAATAATATTTTTTTTTTTTGCTTTTTACACGATTGCACGTATAAATTCTAACAAAGAAAAGAAGTATACTTGAATGATAAAATTAAGGAGAAAATAATTTACTTTAAATTTATGGACCCTTGTGTCTTAAATAAATATTGAGGTTTCAGCACTAAGACAACGGTTTGAAAACACTGACGATCATCTGAATATCAAACTATTTAGCTGAAATCAAGTATACACTGCTTAAATCTTTCCTTCTTGATTCGATTTATTCCGTTAACCCCCTCCCCCTTTTTTCTCCTTTATGAAGGAATTATACAAATAATGTTAATTAAGGAAAGATTTCTATTTATTAAATTTCACGTTATCATTAGGTCAAAAACACACTTTTAGTCGACCTTAATACTTAATAGAACGTGCAGGCATGTAAAGGAAGCATATAAATCATTTCTCGTGAAATTTAGACTTTTTAAAGAAAATTTAAGTTTGATTAATTACATTAACTGTTAATAAACGTAAACTATTATTAACTTTTGCATAAAGATAAAACAGTGCCTACGCAGCATTGTTAAGGCTTGAAAAAGGGGGCGGGGCCTAATTTATACGGGAAAAGTTTACTGTGACGTCACACAAAATTATGACTTTCATGTATTTCTCATAATACCTGAAAATGAAATAATATGCAACTTATAACTGTATTAGCAAAATAAACAACAGTATAACTTATCAATGCATTAAAAAAAGTTCCTTGTTAAATCCCATGTAGCTGATTTTAAACAAAGCACTGATCACGATGAACTTGTAAACATGACGTCATATTGGTAAAAATGACGTATTTCATGTGCTGTGATAGGCATATTGAGGAATTTTTTAACAATGAAAAATGCATTTTATTATTAAACGGAATATTATTTACAGATTTTAAATAGTTGATAAATACCAATGCATATCCTCTGTTTACAGCAATTTTTAATTAACTAGCAAGAGAATGTATTTTATTAATGATGTCTTATTTTTATGTACAGTTACAGTTACACGGCATCAAGTGACTTCTATTAATAGCAAACTGTTCCTTAACAAGGGAATACTATTTGAGAATGCCTTCGTATCAATACAGCATATGACTTTGCAGTTCTTGATAAAAGGATTTCTTTTTAAACATTTTGTTCCTATATATTACTTCGTAATAATTTGAATTTTATTCCCCATTGATTCCCTCCCTACCCCCAAGGGCCATGATTGGATCAAATTTAAATATTCAATACATGAGGATGCTTACATGCCAATATGACTAAACATACTAGTAGCTTTTCTGTTCTTTCCGTTTCTTTTCTATGTAAAACTGATCCACCATTGTGGCCCTATCCTACCCTTGGGGGTTACGATTTGAAGAAATTTAGTTCTACAAAACCTGAGAATGCTTCCTTATAAATATAAGTATCACTATTTATAGCTTTGCTATTCTTGAGAACAAGACTTCTAAAATATTTTTATTGTAAAACTGGGATTCCCAATGTGACCCCACCCTATCCCTAGGGGTTATGATTTGAACAAACTATAATCTACACTTCCTAAGGATGATTCCATATAAATATCACTGAGCATGGATTTGAATACTTGAGAAGACGATTTTAAAATAGTTCCCTATATAATCTTACGTAAAACCTTGATCGACCATTTTGACCCAACCCTTTCCCCGGGGGTCATGATTTTAACAAACTTGAATCATAACTACTTGAGGATGATTTCACATGAGTTTCTTTTTCCTTGTCTTCATTGTTCTTGAGAAGAAGATTTTTAAAGATGTTTCCTATATATTCCCCTATAAAAATTTGATCAGCCATTTGGGTCCCACCCTACTCCCGGGGGTCATGATTTGAATAATCTAGAATCTAAACTACATGAGGATGATTCCATATTAGTTTCGTCTTTCCTGAACCAGTGGTTCTTGAGTAGAAGATTTTTGAAGATTTTTCCTATATATTCCTATGTAAAACTTTGATCAGCCATGGTGGCCCCACACTACCCCCAAGGATCATGATTTAAAAAAATGAATATACACTACCTAAGGTTGATTCAACATGAGTTTCATCTTTCCTGGCCCACAGGTTCTTGAGAAGAAACGTTTTAAAGATTTTTTTTCTATATATTCCTACGATCGGCCATTTTGGCCCCACCCTACCCCCCGTGGGTTATTCTGTGTACAAATTTAAATCTACACTACCTGAGGATGATTTCACACGAGTTTCAATTTTTCTGGCGTAGTCATTGTTGAGAAGAAGATTTTTTAAAAATGCCATTAATTTTTCTCTTATTCACAATGATCTCCCCTTGGAAAAGGGTGTGGCCCTTCACTTGAACAAACTTGAATCCCCTTAACCCAAGGAATACTTTGTAGCAAGTTTGGTTAAAATTGGGCCAGTGGTTCTTAAGAAGAAGATGAAAATGTGAAAAATAAACAACGACGACGACAACGACGACAGACAAGTTATGAATTTTGATCATAAAAGCTCACTTGAGCCTTCCGCTCAGGTGAGCTAATAAAAACGCGAACAGAACAACAATACCCCGGGATTTCATAATTTCTTTGTCATTAGTAAATAATATAGTTGAAAAGCATCTATTTTGTCTAGAATGTTTGCTAGAATCCTACTGTCCTGTCAGTAAAAAAAATATTCCACACATTCGCATAAAATCTTACCAAATGTTTTGAATTTGATACATATGAACCGAGATTTTTCGCAAACCATGCTTAACTCGGGATTCTAACGGCACTTTTCAAGTATTTTAGCAAGCAAACTTTTTATCTGTGCTAATCTCATGTTTAGGAATATACAGCTTATTGTTTTTCTGTTGCATTACTTTTGTCACGGATGATTGATTGATTGATTGTATACAGTTTAACGTCCCTCTCCAGAATATTTCACTGATATGGAGACGTCACCATTGCCGGTGAAGGGCTGCAAATTTAGGCCTATGCTCGTCACTGAGGTCCATTGAGCAGGGAGGGATCTTTATTGTGCCACACCTGCCGTGACACGGGGCCTCGGTTTATACGGTCTCATCCGAAGGACCGCCCCATTTAGTCGCCTTTTACGACAAGCAAGGGGGTACTGAAGACCTATTCCAACCCGGATCCCCACGGGGCTTTGTCACGGATGACAGAGGAAAGGCCGACCGGGTTACGTATATATCTGACTGACTTCAAAAGAGAATATAATCGATGAAAATAAATTAGCATACCTATGAAATTAACAGAACTCCATATGAGTGTCACATAATAATTATGATATTTGCTTTTGAACTCCATTTTACGTATTCTTATACATGCCGACTTAGACAAATTCTCTTTACACGATATGATCAATTCCTAAGTTATTTGATGTACACATATGGCGTCATCGGTGGTAGATTTTATACAAAATGACAGATACAGCATAACAAAATAAAAACATTTTATTTTTTTAATGTTTACTTGTTCCTATTCATTTTCTAGAATTAAGTTACATTTAATACGAAAACTTGTACTCTAAAATTGACGTCATAATGTATCACTAATTTAGTCAAGGTAGAATATTCTGTGTTTCCTTATTACCCCTGTGCGTCGTTATTATGATGTCAAATAACGCTACTTTGACGTAGAACGGCATAGGTGCCCCCTTAATGTTGACATCATAAGGTACAGTCATTCACAGTTGATCGCCAACTGTTGTTTTAAAGTGAATTTTGAGCTTTAAGTAGTAAACCAAGATAATAATTATAATTTACATGTACGTACAGAAGAGATGAGAAATGGCACTTCTTAGGAAAAATACCCATCTTATACAGAGAACCAAAGTAAGCAGACTGTATCAAATAGTTTCTTTAAAAACACTATAGTGTGAAGGAAAGGTAGTTGCTTTGTTAACTTGACATTTAATTTTTTTGTTTAATAGGCATAATAATGATTTCTGACTAGTAAATTGAGAATTGTTTTTATCAGACTGTCCTGATATGTTAGTAGAGATAACTCCATGACATCAATTTATTTGTTCATACAAAGGAATTTTTTCAGGTTTTTTCTATTCCCAGATCAAATTATGATCTGATGTCTTAAACATTCATAAGCATAGCCACATTTAGTCTTAAAATACTAAGGGATCCTCAGAATGTGAAGCCTTTGTCTGGAAAATAAGATTGTATGTTGTGTAACGTCCCTCACGAGAATTGTTCACTCACATGGAAATAAGAAGATAAGATATAATTTTTCACTTGTATGAAAATATGGAGTTATGATATAATTTTTAACTCGTATGAAAATATGAAGTTATGATATAATTTTTCACTCAGAAGGAAAAAAAAGTTATGATAAATTAGTAAATCTAATTTAGGTCAACAGTCTGAAAAACTAAAAGTCAGAATCCTGAGATTCAAAATATAATGTGGTTTAAAAAATTGAATGTCTGTATGGTATTTGCTTGAAAATTATTTTTTAAAAAGGAGAGCATTCAGTGGGAATTTCAAGTGTTTAAGATGTGATAAGAGAGTTCTTTCGGATAACAACTGTATAATGATATCTAATGCTGAATCATTATGGATATTAAAGAGTGTTTCCTATCTTAAACTAAAATAATTATTGTTCAAGCAGTTTGACGCTGAATTCAAATCATATTTGACAGTATTAAAATCCAGTTATTTAAAATAAACGTTAAGAAGATTGCACAAACACTGTTCTTTTAAACTTTGGTTTTACTAATGTGAAAAGATTTAGTTACTGAGAAATGATCGTAATGACATAAAGACAAGACCTACAGGATAAATGATGAATAACCCATTCCTTCAGATGGAATGTTTGGAAAATTGAAAGAATCCGAAAGTCTGAAAGTCTGAATTTCAAGATTCAATATAGTAATACAGTTAACAAAACCTCCAAGCTAATAAATGTTTTATTTAAAAACTGCACGATAGAATGATAAGATATTTTCAAATAATGACTCTTCTCAACAATTGTTGAAAGAAAATTAAGTATCACCGATGAAAACCAATGTCCCTTGACGAAGCTTAGATACGATAAATCTGTACTTTGCGCATGTGTTTTGTGTAATCGACTCTATTTATGCACATTATCGATTTCTAACAACTAATATACCTAAAAACAAAACTGGACAAAATGGCAATTGAGGGAGTAGGGAGAGCCGTTGGAATGTTGATACAGACCTTGAGACGTGCTACTCCCCAAAAAAGCGTGTAACTTTCGTGCACTTTCCGTTTCATGCAAACCGTGTAGCGTTTCGTGAAAACCGTGCAGTTTCGTGCAAACCGTTTAGAGTTTCGTGTAAACCGTGTAGCGTTTCGTGTAAGCTCCAAAGCGTTTCCTGCAAACCGTGTAGCGTTTCGTGTAAACCGTGCAGCGTTTCGTGCAAACCGTGTAGCGTTTCGTGTAAACCGTGAAGCGTTTCGTGTAAGCTCCAAAGCGTTTCGTGCAAACCCTGTAGCGAGCGTGCGAGAAGCGTGTGAGAAACGTGCGACTTTCGTGCAAGACCCTTGTGAGAAAAGTGCGACTTTAGTGCAAGAATCACGTAACAAACGTGTAAGATTCCTTCGGAAGTCGTTTTCATTTTTAAAATGGCTTTCGATTGGTCAGGGTGTCAAGTTTTGTTAGTATTTTATAAGTTATTCTTGTGGTATTTTAGGAATTTAAAAAATTGGAACTACTAAATGAAACTACACGGTAATGTAAAATACATTTGTTTGCGGGGTTTTTTTTATTTTAAAGAAAATGTGTTCAAATTAATAAATTACACTGTGCATAATGTAGATGTACAACAATTTTATGGGCAATGAGTTCAATATACTATCAATGCGATCATGGCTTCTTTTTTCTCAAAGAAAGAAATATATACCAGTATTCATACATAAACATGTACATATATATTAATTTTAAGCAGAAAGATACCCGCTCTTGCCTTTACATTTAAAGTATTTGATAGAAATTCTAAAAAAAACGATGTGTCATTTAATACCTTTTAATACCGATAATTTGTTGTTCATTATTGTCAATAAATGGAATAGAATTTTAATTCACTTGTACCGTCGAGCACAGGTTTAGATATACCCGGGGATTGTTTGTATGTGTAAGAGGGGGGGGGGGGCTTCAAAAGAAAATGAAAGTACAGTCTTTCAATTTTCTTGTTAACTTTAACGTAAGTTTAAATAATGTTTGATTTTTCTATATATAGTGTTTAATTTTTCTATATATAATGTTTAATTTCTCTATATATAATGTTTAATTTTTCTATTCTCTTTTAAATCTTCTGTTAATTCTGTGCGCCGACACACCTTAAAAATATATCGGAATAGTCTTTCCGCTTTTTCAACTGTGATCAAGGTTATTTACAAAAGCGATCACGGGCTCCGAGTGCATGGAACTGAACTAACCTGTTTTGCGACATATTCATCTTGCGTTCACGGCTTAATGATACCTGAGAATGATTTTTATGAGATGAAAAAATTAGTTTGA
Organism: Saccostrea glomerata; assembly: GCA_003671525.1. Lineage (NCBI taxonomy): Eukaryota > Metazoa > Mollusca > Bivalvia > Ostreida > Ostreidae > Saccostrea > Saccostrea glomerata. Next base: position 363,449 of record PRKT01000404.1, read on the forward strand.
TTATTATTTCAGTGGTACAACTATTATCCGTGGATTTAATCTTTTATTAGCAAATCTGAATTTCTAGCCCTAAATACATGTAGTAAAAAAAGAAAAAAAGTATATACATGTACAATCATGTAGAACTGATTTGCTAGCCTTTTCATGAAAATAATATTTAAAAGTTCAGAAGTAAATCATGAATCCTTGTATATTATTTGTTTTATAAATCATTTTTTTTATTTTATCTAGGATATTTCAGTTTTCTTTCTAATATATCTGTATGTTTAACTTTAGATCTACATTGTATTAACTGAAATGATAACCCGACTAAATCTGTTATGCAATTTTAATGACATGTAATATACATGTATATGTACATTTCGCAATAAGAGACGGACCCTAAATTAATCGTTTGTCGGATAAATTATGTAGACAAACTTTATTATTTAATAAAAAAACATAAAAAAGTAATCTGCCTATGGAAACCAAACGCAAATTAATCAATGACTGTTATTTAAAATCAATAAACGAGTTGTACAATGTAGCTACCTGAAGTAAGAAATTAAATTTGTGTTTAATATAATACATGTAAAAATATTTAAACGCAAGAAACATATTGTAATGAATGACAAATATATTTAAAATCATATGATTAAGCCTGCGAATAAAATGTATTACACATACATGTACACCATGATATCGGCATTCTATCTCTATACAACTGGTTAAATAAATACAAAATTATTTATTGACAATTATTTATTAATTAATTACAACTGTCAGAGTATTGAATATTTCTATCGTTCTATATATTAATACTGCTGTTTACTGAATTTTAACTTAAACAGCTGTGAAATTAAACAAGTAGTGAGAGATTGAGATGTAATTATAATTTTAATAATAAAACCATAATGATGTCCTCGTGATTCCGAGTAGAAAATCCAAACCGAAGCCAAAACGTGAAAGAATCGTGTACAAAATGTGTGAGAAACGTGTACAAAGCGTTTCGTGCAGGCTTTCGTGTAAACCGTGCAGCCTTTCGTGCAAAGCGTTTCATGTAAATCCTGTGGCGTTTCGTGCAAACCGTGTAGCGTTTCCTGTAAACCGTGCAGCATTTCGTGCAAACCGTGTAGCGTTCGTGTACCGTTCGTGCAGCGAGTGTGTGAGGTAATTGCACGTCTAACCCAGCAGGCACGCAACGTTGTTTCAACGTTGAAAGGAGGTGGAATATAGGTTGCAACGTTGATCAACTATATTTCAACGTTGTTTCAACGTTGAGGTTTCAACGTTGAACCATCAACCTTTTTTCAACGTTGAAACAACGTTGAAGCTGCAACATATTTTCAAAGTTGAATGTTCGTCGATATTTCAACGTTGAAACAACGTTGAGGCTGCAACATATTTTCAACGTTGAATGTTCGTCGATATTTCAACGTTGAAACAACGTTGAAGCTGCAACATATTCTCAACGTTTGATGTTCGTTGATATTTCAACGTAGAAACAACGTTGAAGCTGCAACATATTTCAACGTTGAATGCTCGTCGATATTCAACGTTGAAACAACGTTGAAGATTCAACATTATTTCAACGTTGAGTATTTTCTGATTATGTAGAGTTAAAACAAGGTTTAAAAATGCAAAGTTGACTGTCTCTTGATTTCAACGTTGAAACAACGTGGAAGATGCAACACATTTTCAACTTTGGGAAAGTTAGAAAAATTTAACGTTGAAACAACGGGTAGCGAGTATTGAGCACTTTAGTTTTTAAGTTCAAAATATAAAGGTGTCTTTAACTTCTAATCCATGCGATTTTTCGCAATATACACACAGCTGTTTGCATTGTTAGAAAATATTATATATATAATAATTATACTTAATAAATGAAACGCATGCATTATAAATTGATTCACTCAACAGAGTTGTACCAATAGCTAGTACCATTATAAAATTTTAAATATGAGTTTATATGAAGCATGGCATCTACATTTAACACTTCATTATAATTATGTTTCAATAAAAGTTTTTTTTTTTTTTAATAGATTGTGAATGCTATTTTTTTTTTTTACATATTTATAAAATATGCTAAATATAAGCTTTTAATAAATAATAACATCTTTATCCAACACCTCACTGTAATTCCATGTTACTATAGAATTAATAAAAAATATAATTATTCCGAATTAATGTTCTAAAATTAGACTCATATGGATCCGTGCCGTATACTCTTGCGCAGATTATACGAATACAGAGCGAATCTAAGAAGTTTTATTTTATAAGATTGTGCTTTTGTTGTGTGTATTAATTTTATAATCTTTCTTTTCACAAAATATAAAAAAAATTCAAATAAACTCATAGGAATTTTCACACTGACAATTAACTCCGGTCAAGTTGCATTACTTAAGATCCACTCCCCAAAAAACTTCGAGATATCAGATAAGGAGTGCCTCTCGCTTAGTTGGTCAGTTTCAGTGTCAGGATGACCTTGTTATGCAATTTTCTTGCTGGGCAGAGTATAGCTGTTTGCAGCTTATCTAGGTCAAAATTTGAATTTAACTGATGGACAAGAAGTGCGCGTCTCCTTGCTGTTCATATTTAATGTGTTTTCAAGCTATATGCACAAGGATTAAGGCTGGAATATCAACTTCTGCTCAGTAAGTATTATTTCCTTTTCATGAATTTAAGAAATTAAGGTTTTTTTAGTATCTGTTCATCATTTAATTCTTGTTTTATAAGTATATTTGAAATCTGCGTGAAATGCACATCCTTGGTTCTTGTATTATGTGTTTTGTTGATATTCATTTGGTTATAAAATATAAACTAGTATAATAATATGTTATATAATTTAACTAATTGTAGTTCGTCGTAAGGTTAAATCAACCACATGAACCGGTGGTGCAGGGAATTGATTGTATAGTCAGCTATGATTGCATCAGATTCTTCGCCCGTGAAAATTATACAAAGGAATGCAACATTTTGTAAGTACACTATGTATATGTATGTCTATAACGTTTTTCTTCAGTTATAATTATATATAAGCATACTCATACGAATTTTAACATGAAGTCAACTATAATTCTTTTAATCATGTTAATAAATCCAAGTCCCGAAATATATTACTTTGTCTGATTTCTTAAATCTTCATGTATATTTATTTTTATCCTTTGAAATAATGTTTTACGTACATTTTATCGAACAAATGACGTTAACATCTTTATTTCTTTTATCAATAGGCTTTTGCTTTAGAGGGTGGATTCTCCTGTTCATTTCTTTCATTTGTGGGACTTAACTATATGCGTGATTAAAATCAATGGATCCGCCACATTGTGGAACTTAGTGGTGTAAGGCAGACGCGTACTTTGAAGGACCTGGATGTGACCCACTTTTCACTAGGAATATAAATTTTGTCAAGCAGTAATTTTTGAGATTCAGTGATTGAATCCGAATTTGTGTTTGTCTTAAAAATACATGTAAAATAAATTCTTTCACAATCATAATACTGGATTACAACTTATCTAAATATTACGCAACTTGAATACAAATTTTTATTAGAATTTGAAATGTATTTGTTTATGAATCAAAATGTAGTATGACTTCAACGTGATTTCAACCAAATATCAAGGTTTGTACAACCGAAAAATTTCAACCAAATCTCAACCTAATTTCAACCAATGTTCACTTTTGTTCAATGTTGATATTTGACGTTGAAACAACGTTGAAGCTTCAACGTTGCCTCAACTTTCATTTGCAACCAAATATCAACCATAAATCAACCAAAAATTCAACCCATTTTCAACGTTTATTCAACGTTGAAAATTGACGTTGAAACAACGTTATGTCTCAACGTTGACTCAACTTTCATATGCAACCAAAATTCAACGTTGATTCAACGTTGAAGTGCAACGTTGATTCAACGTTGAATCAACGTTGAAATGCCTGCTGGGAAGGGTCTGTATCTGGATCATCCTTGCGACACGTTTTATTCACTTTCAGTTTAGTGTTTATTTGTCCTTTAAATTACTTTTAAAATAAAAAAAAAAACAAGTATAAAGATTTGTTTAAACACTTTTCTCTTAAGTGTTTGCGTCATTTTTTATCGTCAAATTATCACAATTTGACAGTTTTTGACAGACTTAACCAAACCGGTATTGATATAAATCTTCCTCTGAGGCCAATGTTTTATGTCAAATAAAGCTTTAAAAATTGTTATACATGGTTCTAAACCAGTTTAGAAACACTTCCATCAACACCTTCAGTGGTATAATAATGGCACCAAATTGGTGTTCATAGCAATTCAGTATCATCTCAGACAATCTGAATCATTGATAGAGCGGTACACATAAGTGCAAGATGCACAAGGAGGGTCTATATGTTGCCAAAAAGCATCTGTTGAAAGCACTTGGCTGCAAAATCTCCAGACCTTAAGGTGGCTCTCTACAACGTCACAATATGGCGTACTTCCGTTGAAATGCCATTTTGATCCCAAAAGATCGAATTCAAATTCACTTAACACCGATAAATTACTGGAATACCGAGTATAACACAACATGCGATATTGTGGATGGAACGTACAACTGCACGTAGTTAGTCTATTTAATAACCTGGAGGTAAAGAAGAAGATTTTGAAAGAAATAATGCATTTTCACTCTATACTTATTTAGCCCCACCCTAGCACTAGAACCTCTGACCCCAGGGTCATGAATTTCACAATTTAGGTAGAGGACTCAGTCCTGATTACAATCATGGAAACAGTTTTATTGCTTGATGTCCCTGAGTAAAGAAAAAGATTTTTAAAGATTGCATTAATTTTAGTGGTTTTGGCCCCACCCCTCAGGCCCCAGGGGGGCAGGGATAATTAAATTTATAATTTTGTTCCCCTTCAGCTATAGATGTTTTGTGCCAAATTTGGTTGAAATTGGTTCAATGGTTGCAGAGAAGTAGATGAAAATGTTCAAATGTTAACGCACAACTCACGACGACGGACGAAAACGGATAGCATTAGATCACCTGAGTTAACTGAGGGGACCTAAAAATCAAACAACGTTGCATATGTCCTGAAAGTCCATGACACATGAAGTACGCTAGAAGAATACCACAACTCTATTACAGCTATGACCAGCAGATGTCTTCGTGACTCAAAAAATGCGCACAAACTATTTCAACTCAAACATTGCTACTGATGTCAATTCTCAAATATTGATAAATGACAGGTCAATGGATTGTGTCTACGTTGTTGACTTGTATGGTAACTTTATTTGTGAAACAAAACATTCCTGTTCAGAAGGAATGAGTATTGACACTGATCGTAATCTTGTTATTGGAAATGATAATACTGGAAAAATCCAAGTTATCAGATAACTAGGGTGATGCCCGTGATGGACATTATGAGAGATAAAAAAGAAGAAAAAAAACATCTCATTGAATTCTTTGTTGCATAATGATTCCCTTGCCCATTTTGCAATGTAAAAAAGGTCTACGAGGGTTGTCCAAAAAGTTCGTGGACTATGACGTTTTTGTCAAAATAAATGGTTCTGTATAAATTTTTTGTATATCAAAATATTTCTTATGAAAAAACAAATCAGAATGATTTAATTTTTATTGATGGAACGTTATATTTTTGTAAAAAATGGGGTCTTTAAAGGTCGCGAATAGTGCGCACGGACCAAGGTTAAAATAACATAAACTCTGATATAAAGTGTGCGGATTAAAATGATTATTTTCTACATGTCAAGTCATGACAAGTCAAAAATTAAAAAAAAATATTTATGTAACACAAATAAGAAGGCTATAACCATTTTATGAAATCTTAAGTATCGCTTACTATATATACTAAACAAAAACCCTAAAAATATTGTCAAAACTCGACAAAAAAAGCGACGTCGGCGTCCGCACGGGGCAGCGTCGGATCTAAAAATTAGTTTTTATACGGTTGAAACAACGTAAGAGACAAAATATTTGTTAAAAACAACTAAAAAATATTGAAATATATTTGGTGTATCAATTTCGGATTGGTATATACGATTTTCCAACGGTGTGTACAAACTCGAAGACACCACAAGAATTTAAAAACACATGTAATTTACTAAAAATGGACATCTCTATTCATGACGTTATTCTAAATCTAGCGCAGCGTCAGACTGGGCTGTGCAATTTGTGTATACAAACTGTTTATTTAGATGGCGCTCGTAAATTTTTGAGCATTGTTTTAAATTTTATAAATCAAATAAACTATAATCTATTTTTAAGATTATTGCTAGCACTTGGAAGTGCGCTGCGACTTAAAAAATAAATGAAGTGTGTGTCCATGAACATTTGTGAAGTCAAAATCCAAATGTTTGACGTTATAATGAAATTAGCTTAACGCCTGAATGGTCCGTGCGCACAATCTGCAATCTTCAAAGACCCCGATTTTTACAAAAATATTAAGTTTCCTAAATAAAAATAAATCCATTCTGACTGGGTTTTTCATAAGAAATATTTTGATATACAATAGATGCATATAGAACCATTTATTTTGACAAAAACGTCATTGTCCACGAACTTTTTGGACAACCCTCGTAATTTGGAGAACTATGTCACAAATTAAAAAAGCTGCTATTCTACATGTAAGTTTTATAATAACAAGTACCTTTATTGTGTTAATATTAAAGAGCACCTTGATTGAATTCATTGTCAATTTGAAAAAATAACACCAAAACTAGTGAAAGGGATGCCAAGTGAAAAATAAACAATGTCCTATGTAGTTATGAATAATAATTTTCCTTGCACCTATCAAAGTTCCATGAATGTCAATGACCTAATTATTGAGAGTGTATGTACATGAAGTTACCTCACTGCAGCTTCATGACATAATAATTCAAATAAACGACGATATTAAGGAAGCGTCATCAGTTACCAAGTTTGACACTATTGTACAAGCAATAAGAGATCAACAAGGAAAAAAAATATGCAAGGTTGTGCTTGATATAGGAAATCAGCTGATTACTGAAATTAATAATAATATATAAAATATATATAATCCTAAGGAAAACTATCAGATGCGTGAATTAAAATTTTGCAAGCACATTGTCTCAGGTAAATATGTAAAAAATAAAGTTCTCACGAATAAAAAGTGATTTACAGTGTTCTAAAGTAGAAACTGCTTACTATATTTAATACACAGCGATGCCATTTGCATGTGTAAAAATCATAATAGAGCCATAGTTTGATGCATTATATAATCATACAAACAAATGACTCTATTTGTTACACAATGCCTATTTCTGACCTAATTATATTTCATCAAGTGATACTAAAGATAAAGAAATATTATTTCTTAAATATATAAATACCTCACATTTTCTTTAAGACTGGAACTGGGAAATAATTGGGGCTACTATGAATATGGAGATGGCTGCTTCTGCAAGCTTTACAGGTCCTCTTTACATAGTACTGTGAATGGAGGCATTTTACTTTGCTGGAAAAAAATGCACAAACTGAGCTTGTCAGTGTCCAAAAACCAAATGAACAGTCTTGTGATGAAAACAATGCCTGACAAATCAAACTTTCTAGTTAACTCTTAAAATGAATGTTGTTTTAATAGCAATCACAAATTTTAAAATTTCCAAGGTAATTAATGGATTCATAGAAATTTTCCTTCCTTATTCAATAGACTCTGGATTTTCATCAGAGTCTATTGTTTTCTTGATTCCGAGATCCATCATGGAGTCGTCATGAATTGTCTCCCTTGTGGTCTCCTGTCTGAGTACACACAGACATGACGCCGCCTCAAAAATGTTCAGCTGCTCCCTCAAGTCTTTTACCCCCCCCTGTAACAAAACATAATTTAATTAGCATTAACAAAGAAGATATCGTAAATCACCATTTATTAACAAAAAGTTAATTTTCAAGTAATTACACAAGCAAGTGTTCTCAGGAAAATATTATCTTCGCATATATAAGAATTCCTAATGATTACATAGAGCAGTAACAACAATTTGTGAAAATATTGTGAAAATAATGTCTCGCGAAAATTTAGTGTTCTACAATAGTAATACCCATTCTTATGCAATTTATGAATTTTGTTTGATGCTTATGTCTTATTTTGTTGCATAATATATGAAATATGTCATTAAGTTCAAACTTAGGGTTTTGTTTTTGTGCCGATCCATTAGGACGTCACAAA
>PRKT01000404.1:373113-390519 GCA_003671525.1 Saccostrea glomerata
GTGTTTGCTTCAGCTGATAATGGTAGTCATAATAAAGATGTCATATACATTTTTACAAATAATGAAGTCAAGGTTTTGTTAAGACACCTGACTGGTATACTGTTGGACTACATTTTACAATAAATAGAGATTTACTAGTCAACATGCGCTCCATCAAGAAAATACAAAGTAAAGTGGTTAGATACTATGGGACAACAGAGATACAGAAGATCCAGTATGATAGCCAGGGACAACGTCTGTTTTCCTCTGGTAGTACAGCTGTGCTTCTCCTAACTGAGAATGGCAATGGTGACATATGTGTGGCTGGTAATGCAGGGAATGCAGTTGTTGTAGTGGATTCTTCTGGGGGATTACGGTTCAAGTATACAGGTTCAAGACAATTAAAGTACAGAGTGTTTACACCATACCACATTGCTGCTGATATTAATACTCAAATACTGATATATGACAGTTCAAACAACATTGTCCACATTATAGACAGTGATGGTAACTTTGTCCGTTATATAGAACATTTATGTGATGGAGGACTCAGCATTGATGCTGATCACAATCTTTTAATTGGAGACAAAGTTAATGGAAAAATTAAAATTATTAAATATCTAGAGTGATGAGTACTATGAATGATGAAGGGGAGTAAAACATAACTTAGAAATCGTTGTCTCATCATGTTTCGCTTGACCGCACTATTTCACTCTGTGTAAAAGAAAAACAAAACAAAGTCAAGTACGGAGAAGCATGTCACAGATTAATACCTCAGCCATTCTAATTGCTAAAAGTACAGTACCGACCAGACCGAACCTGACACAAAGCAGTCCCAGAGCAGTCAAAAGATCCAGTATAACAGTCAGGGACAACCTTTGTTCTCTAGGATTCAACATGTGCTTCTCCTGACTGACAATGGTAATGGTGATATCTGTGTTGCTGACTGTTCTGGGAAAGCAGTTGTGGTGGTGGATTTTTCTGGAGGATTACGATTCAAGTATACAGACAACCTCTCCAAACAATGAAAGTTCACAGAATGTAGTCCACATAACATTGTCACTGATGTCAATACTCAATACTGATTTGTGAACAGTGAAAGAAAATTATCCACATTATAGACTGTGACGGTAACCTTGAGCGTTATATTGAACATCCGTGTAATGGAGGATAGAATATTGATATCGATCACAATCTTGTTACTGGGGACCCTTATACAGGAAAGATAAAAAATATCAAATACCTAGAGTGATGAAGAACATTATCATGAATGATCAGATAAAAACATTACATTGAACTCTTCGTCTCTTCATGTTTCCCTTGACTGCACTATTTTAAGTGCTACAGGTTTAACATACATTGTGCATATTAAAGAGCCCCTGGATTTAATTCATTATCAATCAAAAATTTTATGTTTTTATATTACATGTTGTAAATGCTACAGTATCAACAGAAAACATTTTCAAATGCTTCGGAATAAGAAAAGAGGAAAACCAAAAAAAAAAAAAAAGAGAGAGAGAGAAGGGAGAACTTGAGACCTTTGATTGAGTTGCAAACCAAAAAGAAAAGCCACCCAATGTATTCCGCTCCTTCTACAATTTACTACCTATCTCCCCTTTCCTCCTTTGTATGACCTTCACATGATTCGCCGTATTCTGAATTTTCCCCGTCAGCTTGGCCAAAAATAGCTTTAAATATTTGTGTAACTATGCAGCTTTTTTTTGTACATTAATATACAAACGTTCGTTTAAAAAAAATTTGGTAGTGGTGATGTTTGCAAGACTATTTTTTTTCAACATATATCCTTGTTGCCTACCTGTTTCATGTGATACAGTAATCGTTTTATTCACTGTAGTCAATTAGTTAAAGTGAATGTACTTTACTGAAAGCAAGTTTACAATATAAATTGTCTATATAATTTTTTGCACCTTGCATCTACAATGTCCGATACAAGCGTTAGTTAGTAAATTTATCCATATTTGAAATATATTTTCTTAGAAGTTTGGTAACTTGCAAGTCAACATAATTAACTTGCATGTTGATATAAATATGTTAAATGTCTACATAATTATGTTGTAGGTTAACATATTTTATCTTGCATGTTGGGGGCAGAAATATGCCACCACAGAATCTAGTTTTTTTTCTTTTTTTAAATTAAATATCTAATAGTAATATCTGATTAATTTTTTCTATTGTAATTTTTTTTTCAAATTATCGTATCAAGAAATGCAGATAGTAATTTTTTTTTAATTTAGAGTTCTACAAATTGTAAAAGTTGATTGGTCATTGTTGCGTCTTCGTGTTTATGTGTATATGCATTTGCATTTTTTTTTTTCATTTTGATTTCTGTTTATTTATCTTAATCAACATGTATGATGTGTAATCATTTCTTAAATAATTCACATGGAAAGGTTGTATATAAGTATTAAAAATGTTGTCTAAAGACCGGAATTACGGTGATTTTTTGTGGATTTCGTCTGTCTTAAAGTATGTTTACTGTGTATAACAAGACTTCGGATAAGTTATTAATCTATTGAAGATTGTGTAATGTTATGTGGTATTACATAATCAACTATTGATAAACAGAAATTTGAACCTTTTCAATAAAATATTAAAACTTTAACAGATATGCATAGAGACCGAAAATTTAAGCACCAATTTTAAGATACCTGGTTAACATTATACTGTGAAGGAGCATAAACACAAGATGGCGTATAGAGTGGAGTGATGAGATACACAGGGACAACAGATATTCGGGAGATTCAACATGATAGTCAGGGACAACCATTGTTTAGTACTAAAATGGGATGTAAATCTCGCTGAAAATGGCAACGGTGATATTTGTGTTTCTGCTTTTGGTTGCAAAGCCGCCATTGTGGTCGATACATCCGGGTGTTTAAGGTTCAAATACCAGAGTCACACCCTTGCGCGGATCCAGATTTTTTTTCGGGGGGGGGGGGGGGGGATATAGAACCATTTATTTTGACAAAAACGTCATTGTCCACGAACTTTTTGGACAACCCTCGTAATTTGGAGAACTATGTCACAAATTAAAAAAGCTGCTATTCTACATGTAAGTTTTATAATAACAAGTACCTTTATTGTGTTAATATTAAAGAGCACCTTGATTGAATTCATTGTCAATTTGAAAAAATAACACCAAAACTAGTGAAAGGGATGCCAAGTGAAAAATAAACAATGTCCTATGTAGTTATGAATAATAATTTTCCTTGCACCTATCAAAGTTCCATGAATGTCAATGACCTAATTATTGAGAGTGTATGTACATGAAGTTACCTCACTGCAGCTTCATGACATAATAATTCAAATAAACGACGATATTAAGGAAGCGTCATCAGTTACCAAGTTTGACACTATTGTACAAGCAATAAGAGATCAACAAGGAAAAAAAATATGCAAGGTTGTGCTTGATATAGGAAATCAGCTGATTACTGAAATTAATAATAATATATATAATATATATAATCCTAAGGAAAACTATCAGATGCGTGAATTAAAATTTTGCAAGCACATTGTCTCAGGTAAATATGTAAAAAATAAAGTTCTCACGAATAAAAAGTGATTTACAGTGTTCTAAAGTAGAAACTGCTTACTATATTTAATACACAGCGATGCCATTTGCATGTGTAAAAATCATAATAGAGCCATAGTTTGATGCATTATATAATCATACAAACAAATGACTCTATTTGTTACACAATGCCTATTTCTGACCTAATTATATTTCATCAAGTGATACTAAAGATAAAGAAATATTATTTCTTAAATATATAAATACCTCACATTTTCTTTAAGACTGGAACTGGGAAATAATTGGGGCTACTATGAATATGGAGATGGCTGCTTCTGCAAGCTTTACAGGTCCTCTTTACATAGTACTGTGAATGGAGGCATTTTACTTTGCTGGAAAAAAATGCACAAACTGAGCTTGTCAGTGTCCAAAAACCAAATGAACAGTCTTGTGATGAAAACAATGCCTGACAAATCAAACTTTCTAGTTAACTCTTAAAATGAATGTTGTTTTAATAGCAATCACAAATTTTAAAATTTCCAAGGTAATTAATGGATTCATAGAAATTTTCCTTCCTTATTCAATAGACTCTGGATTTTCATCAGAGTCTATTGTTTTCTTGATTCCGAGATCCATCATGGAGTCGTCATGAATTGTCTCCCTTGTGGTCTCCTGTCTGAGTACACACAGACATGACGCCGCCTCAAAAATGTTCAGCTGCTCCCTCAAGTCTTTTACCCCCCCCTGTAACAAAACATAATTTAATTAGCATTAACAAAGAAGATATCGTAAATCACCATTTATTAACAAAAAGTTAATTTTCAAGTAATTACACAAGCAAGTGTTCTCAGGAAAATATTATCTTCGCATATATAAGAATTCCTAATGATTACATAGAGCAGTAACAACAATTTGTGAAAATATTGTGAAGCCAGACTTATAATAAACAAGGTACACATCGGCGCCTTCTTGCATTTTTCTAGGTTGGTCACATCATCTTGTATTTTCGTCTGAAACTTCGTGAAATAAATTCCCTGCAACCATATTCTTTCTGTGGTCAGTTTTTCGAGGTCTCAACTTACGTTCAGTGCAAAAAGGAATGGCGTATTACACTTACAAATATTAAAAATCCCTCGTCAAACTCGATCTACTGCTTCAATAATCTGAGAAATGGCTAAAGGGGAGACGGAAGTTTACATCGATATGCAACTAAGAAATTTCGTATTTGTCAGGTTTTGGTGGATATAAGGCGAGTTATGATAACTTTGAATTTTGAATAAAAAGTTTTTTCTAAATATTTTTTTATAATGAAAGATATTGATATATCGAGTGGTATTCATGATTAAGGGTCCTTTAAACAATTTAAATCAAATATTGAAGCAGAGCAAACAGAACTTAAGTACAGCAAAGATTGGATCAATCAGCAGTGAAGAGTAAGTGACCACTACGAACCGCTCACACACACCTTGTAGTCCTTATCATGATTAGGATATAACAGAAAAATAGTCTAATGATTAGTATGAAAGACATGAGTCAGTATTTGACTTAATCCTTACCTTAACCTTAACTTTCTCTGTGCCAAAAGGCACACAAGGCCTAGACATATCTTTTCCACACGGGTCGGTCTGAAGCTGCACGGCGTGCCGTGTTCCAAGATTTCCTGCCAGCATTGTTTCTCCCCACCTCCATCATCCGTTGCCATGTTGGATTGGGGCGACCTCGCTTCTTTCTCCCTTCAGACGTTAACCCGAGTGCCACCCGAGATCCTTTGATTTAATGATAAGTTGTATTCGTTGAAAAGGTCATTGTGTCGACTATAAAACTTGCAAAACAATGACTTGAAATGAGACTGTAGATACATGTATATACTTGTTTCATCAACTTGTTTATCAGAAACTTACCTCGTTTTAGAAATTATTCAGGTGATGATCGAATATCCATCTAGTTTTAACTTTTGTTTCATGTTTGTAAAAACAAACTTTGTCTTTTAATGTCAATCGTTATTCCCGGTATTGTTTTTTTAAAGGTTTTTATAATAAAATTGAACGGAAAAATAATTGAATATTGAAACTATAAAATTTTCAAAACTGTATAAGATACTTCTATTAATTTGTCAATATAATCGTGAAATACATTTGACATATTTAAATTTTTAGAATCATTTGGAAATATATTCATATAGCAAAACCTTCCTTGTAATATATAAATGGTTGTCGTAAAAAATAAAACTTCCTGATATCTATTTTTAGCCAAATTGTGACGGGGAATATACACTGTGGACGTTCTCCCATCGGCCCTGGAGTGGCGCGTGATTGTGACGTCAGTACCACTTAACATCAGGAAAAATATTACAGGTGTCATTTTCGTATTTACATTCCGCGAATGATAATAAATATAATTGCGTGACGTCAGAATAAACATCATATTAATTCATCTGTGAAATAGAAACAAAAATTGTTTTAAAACAATGGAAATCATGTGTAGTTCTTAGAAGGGTTAAAACATCGTGGAATATAACAGTTAACAACCTTATTTATTTTGAAATTTAATCTGTGATATATTGCAACTACAAGGAAAAAACTCTATTTATAATGAATTCCAAAAAGGAAATACGATTGTGTTTTTTATTTACAGTTGTTTTTACCTTAATATGCTTGTCAGGTAAGTTAATAAATGTACATGTAAATGCATTTGTTCAATGCCCTAGGGTTATGACTTTATGACTCCGACGTTGTTATAAACGCATGTGTCTTTATTGTCTATTTTCACACGTTCAAGAATAGATTATTAATTTTGTTCATGTTCTTTCTTAACAAAGGCTTAAATGTTTAAAAAAAAAAATGAAAAAGAGATACAATCAGAGTTTCCCCCCAGAATTATTATCGGAAAAATCATAGGCTGAAATTAAAATCATTGCTGACAAAAAAAAAATTAAATACCATTTCAAACAGTATGTACATGTATATCCACATGTATAAAACCTTTTATAGTTTGTCTTAGACACTTATTATGGTTAATAAATGGTAAATATCCTTTTAGGCCATAGTCAAGCTAATGCTAGACGTAATGATGCCTTTAGTCGCGTATTAATTTTTGACTTGTTAAGTGCATGAAGATGATTTTGCCCTGAACAACATTCTTGCTAATGTTGTGTGGTCTTATTTGCAGAACATTTCATTTCATAGTAACAATTTCTCAAAATTTTTCAATTTTTTTCAAATCGGAAACAAGATTTAAAGTGAAATATACGTATCCTGACTTTCCTTCTATTCTCTGTATCTCTTTGAGTAAGTCCTTGATAAGTATGAATGCTATATTGACAATGTTCTTTTTTCTTATATTGACTTTGTTGATATTAATTTTAATGATACTAATGTAACGACTTTTTTATCAATGTTATTCAAATTTTCAACCATTGTTAATCTATATCTCTTCCTGCTTATTTCCAAGAGAAAGAAAACATTATATTGAGTATTATTAAAGAAATTATTAATGCACTTGAATTTTTTTTAACTGACTGTGGTTTTTCCCTGCTGTGAAATCATGTCGTCAATAAGCCGTGCCCTGTCCCAGATTGATTGGTCAACAACAACCCATTTGTTTCACAATATGACGGATTTCCCCATTTTTACTTTGCGGTAAAAAAGCAAACGCTGCTTAACTGTTCCTTATTTAAATGACAAATCTTTTTTCATATCGAGGATTGTCAAAAACTGTACCATTTTCTTTTAGATTTGTCTACAACGTCAAGAAAGAAAATTTATTTGTTAAATCAAAAGGTTAATTCTATTGACCATCTTCCTTTGTCAATGTATATCATTTTGAAAGCAATTGACGTCAAACAAAAAAGAACATCCTTATTTTTAGAATTGCCCTTGTTTGATTTTTTTATTGAACAGGAATTTGATTAATATACATTATTCCATATTTTTACCAGCAAAATATTCATATAAGCATTTGAATTTAATCATAAGATAGAAAAACGCGGAAACTCTAAGTAATCATGAATATAAAATGTATAATACTTCATCAAAAAGATTAAAGGGTCAGTTCCTTGGGATGAATGTATAAAAATAAGTTCAAATTGATATTTCGAACACGCCCCAAAATATGAGGACCTATTAAGTTGAAAGTAACCACGCATAAAAATCAACATGGAATCTATGTCGAAATACCTAGTCTTTGTATATAAAAATTAGTATCACAAATATCGCTTTAAAATAAAAAAATAAAAAAAATAAGCTGAGAATGTGTTTATATCGTATTTCCAAAGTCATTAGTTAAACCTGAACCACTTTGACATAACCAAAATGTCTATGGATAAGAGCGATAAATTATGATCAAACTTATGATCAATCATAGGATCTTTTGAGTCAACAAAACGCACAAACATTAAGTGCCACTCCTACTTAAACCATTTGCCTTAATTATTTATATCTTTATCATTACGAATATAACAGCATTCATTTTTTTATATTTCAGATTTTGTCTCAGGTCAGCAAAGGAGGACAGGTAATTATAATTTATAACCATGTTTTATTCGCAGATATTACAACATATATCTGTCGAAATTTTTTTTCGTGCGTTTGCAAAAGGAATTAAAATCAAAATTATATACATTTTGTTTTTTTACATAATGATAAGGATAATTTTCAATAAATGTCAAAAATGTTGTAAAATTGATAAGACTCTAAAAATCACGTCATGATTTCTAATTGGTACGTCATTTGTAGAGTGCAAAAACTCTGGAGGGGCCTATGCATGGTTAAGCTGTCTCATCGCCAAAGCCAACAAGGATATGTGCAATCCGTCAGGGTGTGCCCGGTATGCTGGAACAGAATTCGAGAAAGACCTTACATGCACGTAAGTGGGAAGACTGGACTTTTCATCTTTATACTTTTCCTGCCTCCAAGGAGAGATGGTTCAATTACTTTATCTTCAAGCAAAATATTTAAGAAGTGGTCTGATTTGGATAAAATTATATTAAGAATTGAGAAAAAAATGCCAACATATACAATTATAATAGTCATTTCTTACGTGATCGTATATGCTGTAGTGAAAACAAATATTTACCTTGAGAAAATAATTGTTTTCAACAAAAAATATTTTTGCCCTAAATATAATTTGAATTTTTTGTTCTAAATTCAAAATAAAAAAGACGAAAACCAATCTTTTAGATAATTAAAATATACACACCCAATAAATAGATTTTAAATTTCAGTTTTCAGAAACAGAGGTGTGGGGGATGTGTCCCTCAGTATAAACTAAACGGAACAGAAGTGAGCTGCAAAGCATTGGAACAAACAGGATACGGTATGTAATTCAGATGTAAAAGTACTCCTGCTACATGTATTGGTTAAGGAAAAGGAATAAAATAATACGTTTTATATAATATTGAACTTTTCACTGATAAGTAGAAATAGCTCTGTTATGCAATCCAAAAATAACTTGGAAAACACTAAAATTAAAACAAAAGCATACCATGAGAACTGTATCCCTTGATATAATTTTCATATAGAAATAAAAAGTTTTCTATAATTCAGAGAAATAAATGGCGAATATTCAAGTTTAAAAAAAAACCATGAAACATTACAACTAGAATCAGTCCAAATAATATTTCTATATACTAGTAAGTGGAACACCTTGAATTCCATGACTTATATTGAAAATGAAAAACAGTTTTTGTAATTCAAAGAATATCAAGTACCCGAAAGGCAGAACGAAAACTATAAAATTAACGTTAACCTTTCACTTTTTTTATTCCTGGAAATGAAAATATTACTTATAGCAAAAATAACGGAAAATCCGGAGGGGGATTTGATACCCAAATGCAGTTGGTCATGTGTACTGAATTAGGAAGTTAAACAGTATAAAAGTTATATTTTAGAAATTAATCAACCTAACAATGTAATGAAAATTTGAAGTTGTGAGAACAACTGTTGGTAAATCTAATGTGTTTTGTCCAATAACAGAGTGTGCACCGGGTGTCCAAATGGAAGTCTGCAATTTAGACGCATGCGTAGCAACAGTCTGCCGACCATATTTAACAGCACCATGCAGGTAATGCTATGATGTTTTCTAAAAAATTGACCCACTTTTAATAAATTTATATTTAGATTATAAATTGAATTTATATTTGAATATATACAGTGAACCTTCAGATATCCATGCAGATGCCAGATATCCGGACGCTTCAGTATCCGGGCAATTTTTCAGCGGAACGTTAACGTTATTTTGTCTTGTTTAATTTGTAATTAAGGTATCAGGACACTTTCTTTATCCGGACAAACTAACAGGGAACCAACATGTCCGGATAAATGAGGATCGACTGTACATAAAACTGGAGATTTTTTGTCACTAGACTGTCCGTCATCAGTTTTTATTTTCCATTTCTTTTTTTAGGAACAATTTCTGTGGTGGTTGTTTTGCAGAATATGACGTCGATGGTCAATGGAGAAGATGTCCAATTGAAGGTAATCACACAAGGATATTGTTAATTACACGTTTTTAATAAAATGTCACAATTTTCTGGATCTTACGTATAAAAAACTAGTATTTTTATCAGAGCATGATAAAAATCAAAGAATAAAAGGATGGAAACTTATTTTTCAATCAACTCATCAGTCAGTTGACGGAAAGATCTTAATACTGTATACAGGGAAATTCTTGCCCTTTTCCTAACATCAATTGGGCGAATTTAAATTGGGGCGAATTCAAAAAATTGAGTATAATTTTTTAAACAAATCTATAACTGGGCGAATTTTAAAAGTTGGCGAAAATAACACTGGTCGAAAATAACGAAGTATACAGTAGTTAGCTACATATAAAATCCCTGGCAATTAGTCTCCTTTTTTGTAACCTTTCGGTCAGTGTTCAATAACGGAATGGACCAGTTTTATTCTGTTCTCAGTTTTACTTTTTTGGAACTTATTGTGATGAACATAGTTTGGGAGATCTCCTTGACTTTCGAACGTCGATATGATCTATAGAAGTATTACCCTTATTCCAGTGTCTGCAATCCAGCCCGACAGTCCTGTCATCCCTGGTCAAACATTAGACGGATTTCTTGATGTACCCGCGGCTTCACGCTTTGGTAGTCCCGCAGTGGTACAACAAAGCCCAACAATTAGCGAAGCAAAACCAACAAACCCGATCATGCCGTCAACGTGTCCGAACGGAGAATTACCGTGGGATTGTCCCGCTGACGTCTGCACCAACGCATATTGCGCTTCATATCCTCAAGCGAAGTGCCGGTAAGATAGCTTGTGCTGTAAGACCAATCTAAAGTGAATACTCTGTGAAACAGAATGTGTGTCGGAATGAACAGAGTGCTTACTACATGTCGGAAAAACTGTCAAAATTCAATGTGAACAGGTGTCGGATTTGACAGATTAAATTGTATATATTTTCTGGGCAACATTAATTTCACATTAACATATTAATTTATTTTAAATGTATTTTATTCTTTTTTAATAATTTTCTATTTTACATGTTGCAGACCATTCCTCTTTTTTTAATCTACCACAGGACTTCAAAAATTAATACAAAAATATTGTTAAGTCTAAATTAAAATGCATCATAGCTGAAGTATATCTTACAAATCTAAATAAAGTTTGAATTTAAATAATGTATCAAAGAAAGTATTAGATGAACTAATATATTTTTTTTTAAATTTTCTTTTAGGATAAATAACTGTGGAGGATGTTCCCCAGAGTTTACAACAGGCATTTACCTTATACAGGACTGTAACTCCAGAGGTAATCCGATTACAATGTCAGTAAATGCTCCAAGTCCGTTTTAGAAATTCATCTATTATCATTAGGAATGCGAAAATCTACCTATTTATGATATTAAATGCAAAGTGAACGATAACATGTATGTACATTCCCTGTAATTTTGAAAGTAATCAAACTTAAAACCTTAGCTCTCAGTTTTTACAAACAGTTTTTTTTATATGAGTCTAGCATATAATTGGAAAAATGCATTGTCCTTAAATGTTCTCTGTGTCTTTCTGATATAGAATGTCCGAAAAACACCCTTGAGATGGTTTGTAAAGATGATCCTTGTAAATATTCCACCTGTAGAAAATACGAAGATAAGAACCCAGTCTGCAGGTAAGATGATAATTACACTGACCATTAAAAGACTCCAAAAAATCTTCTGTTCTTTTATCATGTGGATATTTCATAGTATTACATTCTTGCAAAATTTGTTAAGGAAAAAGGTCATGAAAGCATTTTTTTCTTTCAAACTAAAATTTTTATGCTTAAAATCATGAAACAATTACATATATGTAAAATATTTAACATTTCTATTTACCTTCTGAGCCGTTATATTTAACGAATCGTTTATTTTAAAAAAACAACAACATTATTTTGAATAAATAATGTCAATTGATCTATATTTGAATTGTATCTCAAGGGGAAAAATATTCTTCCCTCTTGGTACAGTATTGCAGTTTAATTATTTAACTCTTGATTAAAAGACCCTACTTTTAATTCAAAATGAAAAGAAAAAAATAAGGTAGCATTTTGAAAGATTGATTGATTGATTATATGAATTTTAGTAGTCCCTCTCGAAAATATTTCACTGATATATAGACGCCACTATTTGCCGTTAGAGAGATGCAAATGTAATCTTATGCTCGGCACCAAGGGCCATTGAGCATTGAGGGGTCTTTTTCTCTCAGCACCTACTGCAACACAGGACCTTGATTTACGGTCTCATCCGACTGGTCGGTCTCCACGTCCCAGAGTGATATTCAAATTCGCGACATACGGATTAACTGCTTTCCTTACGTTTTGAGAGTTGTCGCTCTAACCACTGCGCCACACGGGCGACCATTTTTGTAAGAAGGTTTATTTTTTTTTTAAACTGACACTTGTTTTTACATTCTTTTTAAAGACCGAGTCGTTGTGGAGGATGCAGGGCTATGTGGTATGTTAATGGAGAGGAAGTTGATTGTTACGAACAATATGGCCTCGATGTTCGTAAGTGTATATTTATTTTTTATCTGCTTTGTTCTTAAACAATATATTATACAATAAAAAAAAACCCAGAGTACTGGCTGCTTTGTAAGTTCTAAAAAATTCGATAATACCCAAACATATTTTTTTGATTGATATACGAGGGTTGATACAAAAGTTCGTGATATTTCATTACATTTTATTTATTTTAAAGTGAAATTGGTTGAAAATCACAAATAAATATATCGACACTTGTTGAATATTTTAAATAGAAAAAAAACATTCTAAGTGCTAATATATAATATAAGAGTTCTAATCTCATTTTATCTCATGTTTCTTTCTAGCTTGTCCAAATGGAGAAATCCGACAACAGTGTCCCAAGAGCACCTGTAGATTTAAACACTGTCCAGTAGATAGAAGTATCACATGTGTGTAAGTTTCATATTTTCTGAGTCTTTATTAGCCGAAGGCTCAAGTGAGCTTTTCTGATCAAAATTTGTCCGTCGTCTGTCGTTGTCGTTGTTGTCGTTGGCGTCGTCGTTTTCGTAAACTTTTCACATTTTCATCTTCTTCTCAAGAACCACTTGGCCAATTTCAACCAAACTTGGCACAAAGTATCCTTGGGTGAAAGGGATTCAAGATTGTTCAAATGAAGGGCCACGCCCTCTTCCAAGTGGAGATAATTATGAATTAGTGAAAAATTAATAGCACTTTTAAAAAATCTTCTTCTCAAGAAACCACTGGGCCAGGAAACATGAAACTCATGTGGAATCATCCTCAGATAATGTAGATTCAAGTTTGTTCAAGTCATGACCCCCGGGGGTAGGGCGGGGCCAAAATGGCCGACCAAAGTTTTACATAGAAATATATAGGAAAAATCTTTAAAAATCTTCTTCTCAAGAACCACTGGGCCAGGAAAGATGAAACTCACGTGGAATTATCCTCAGGTAGTGTAGATTTAAGTTTGTTCAAGTTATGATCCCCGGGGGTAGGGCGGGGCCAAAATGGCCGACCCAAGTTTTACATAGGAATATATAGGAAAAATCTTTAAAATTCTTCTTCTCAAGAACCACTGGGCCAGGAAAGATGAAACTCATATGGAATCATCTTCAGGTAATGTAGATTTAAGTTTCTTCAAGTCATGACCCCCGGGGATAGGGCGGGGCCAAAATAGCCGATCAAAATTTTACATAGGAATATAATGGGAAACCTTTTTAAGTCTTCTTTTCAATTACTTCAAAGCCATGATTAGTAATATTTATATGGAATCATCCCCAGGTAATGTAGATTCTAGTTCGTACAAATTTTGATCCCCTTGGGGGTTAAAATTGAAGCCCCCCCCAACTTTAGTTACCCTTCAGTTCTGATCTGATACGTGTTTTTCCTAGCTGATGTGCTCAGGTGAGCGCTGTGGCCCCTGGGCCTCTTGTTTTTATTTTCATATGTAATGGAAAATAAGAGACAAACATATATACTTTCATTATTATGTAAGCACTGAGTAGTGAGTGATAAGATCTAAAAAAAAATATTGTTCATGCTCAGAAAAAAGTTTCCGATTCTTTTCATATGCATGAGAGATGTGCTGTATACAGGGAAATTTTCCCTCCCGTTTTATTTTCGTCCCTTTCTCCCTCTTCTTGGGTGGACGAATTTAAAACGGGGTGAATTCAAATTACACAGCATAATTTCTTAAACAGAACTCTGACTGGGGTTATCTTAAAACTAACTTAAAACCCTTAAAACTGAACATTTATATTTATGTCTAAATCCTCATACCGTGTTCTTTCTTCTTACACTATTTATTTCTTGTGGTTTGAAATCATCTCCAAATTTAAAATGACATTTCTTCATCGAAGAATGTCAGGCTGTATCTGTGTTGTTGCAATACATTTTTTCTTTGCAAATTTCATGTTAATAATTTCATTGTGTTTTAAAAAAGTACTTGATTTATTTCAATGCAGTTGATTAATGATAGTCTAAGCATCAGTAAAATATTGCCTTCATTTCAGGTAAAATTACATAAGAAAAATCATGTAAATATTCACATGGAATAAAAACGTCAATGAAAATAAGAAGAAACTAGACCACATTGGTTAATAAATACTTCTATTCTACTTAAGGAACAAAAAACTTAATTTTTGTAATTTTTTTTTTCAACTTCCATACCTTTTTTGTTCAAAGACAAAGAAACTATCATTCGAAATACCCATTATGCAAACAAAATTATAAAGATCGAATCAAATGTAGCAACCCTACCATTTTTGTATCATATACTTGCGGAAAAAAGAAACTGTGCATTATTTAATACATGAATAGATAACAAAATAACAATGAATTAATTTATTTCTTGGAATATTATTAACAAATGCATTCATAACAACATTTCATGATTCATTAACGTAAATGTAAAACAACGTCAAATTATGAACATTTGAAAGACACTGGTATTCACATTTGAGTTAACAAAGTTAATAACGTGTGTGACCACCATTTGCATTCACTCATGCTTGACAACAGCGCCTCATTGATGACACTAAAGTGATCGGATATGCTTGGAGTACCCCGACAGCAGTATTACGTTGGTTTTTGCTGAGTCGTGGCATGACAAACGGGTAAACTTGGTCAAAACTAAAGTGTTTTTTTTTAGAAAGATTCAAAATAAATCCTACACAGTTTTTACTCCAAAACAATTTTGGCCAGTTAAGCTGGTGCGTACGAACAAGTAAATAGACAACTTGCGCTCCCTAACCATGAAAAGCTCGTGCATCAGAGTCGGGTTCTATCAGATATTGTTATAAAACGTCACTTACATCGATTGTTTACATTTGACTAAAATAAGAAATAAATATAGAATTTTTTTTTCACTAAATTGTATCATACATATTCTTTTTTTTTGGTAGTACAGCTCAACGCACTTTCTAAGCTCAAATGGTTTTTCGTACAAATTAAGGTCACATTTGTTTGTTATAAAGTGAACATTATCGACCTTTAATACGTGCCAAAGCCTTAAATGTATGTAATACCTCTTGTTAAAGTTACAAATTCTTTATATTCATAATCTCAAAGTTTTAAAGTTGATGTACTGAATAGGACTTCATTAATAAATGATACGATGTTACATCTGTATGATTTCACCATAGGTATTTACAAACTGAAATTGTCCAGCTTTAATTAATACTACTTTCCCGAAATTTCAAATTGCCATTTAAACGATAAGTACATGTATATTTCGAAGTACTCTACACATTTTTCAATACTGGTCCTTGATTTGTCGAAATGTAGCCTCAAAATATGACACTGCTGCATAAAGAAATATTGCCAAAAGACAGGACAAAAAGTATCGTTTATCTTTTAAAATACTGAATTTTTACGATTGAAAAAAATAATTCTTTTACATTTGCGTTCTGAAACGTTAGAATTTTGCGGCGAGTCTATCTGTCAGGATGCTAGATTTCGAAAGTTACCCTAAAAAATGCCAGTTTTTTAACATGAAAAGCAGTCTAACAAAAGAGAAATAATATAAGCATCTTGCACTATAAAAAGTCATGTTATTGTACAGAAATACAAAAGTGACATGGTTTGCACTGTTTTTGAGTCAGTGCAAGGCAAAGAACTTTTCTAAAAAGAATGGGTACACAGACGGCTCCATTTGACAGGAAACCACGAAAAACCATTTGGCAACTATCACAATCAATCAGTCAAGAGTTTATCAAAATCCTACTAATAATCATGTGTTAATTATGTTTAGATTTAGTAGAAAATTTTCACAGACAGACAGGTAGAGAAGAGATATCAGGTGATTAGAAAAGCTTCCAACTCAGATTAAACCTGGGTCCTATCCTTAAGTCGGGCCAATTTCACAGTTTTGATAAAAGGTTTAGTATTCATTACAGTCTGCTTGCGAGATGTCGAGAAAGTCCTTTGAGCAAAGCTCAGTAGAAAGCTATTACAAAGTTACCGTCTAAAGCTATATATGTATGACACTACGCTGTGTTGAAAGATGAGTGTTACAAGGATTGCCTGCTGCTTTCTTTTTTGTGTTATTGGAATAAAAAAGATTATTTAAGATTACAGAACTCACCTTAAAGAATATTTTCTTTACGTCAGGCGAAGTCCGACAATTAACTAACATTTTAGAAGTTTACATCCCAATATGCAAATTTATGCAAATTAGATCTAACAGAGCTTGCAGTTACTTGGAAATAGACCTATCTGAAAACTTTAAACAAGTCGCCCATAAAGAAAATGTAATTCAAATCCAGTATCTGAAGCACGTTTGAGAGAGTTCATACCTTGATGCATTATGCAAAATTTGGTTAATATAAGCCTCATAGATTCTTGGTGTTAAATTAATATTTTTTACCTGGTCCTTTTTCTCGAAAATTCAAGTGGGATCGAGCATTCGAAGCAAGTCTGTCAGTGTGCATCCTTCGATATTTTATCCATGTAAATTGGTCATCATATGGCCCATAGTTACTTGGAAATGATTCCTGAACCAAAACATTAAGCTGTTCACTCAGAAAGTAGGTCAGATTCAGCGACTAAAGCAAATCTATCAGTGTGCATACTTAAATGTAATATCCATGCAAGTTTGGTCATCATAGGGCCCATAGTTACTTGAAAAAAAGAACTGCACCAAAAACAACATTTTCACTCATCTACAAAATGTAGGTCATATCCAACATCCAAAGCAAGTCTAGTTGTATGCATCCTTAGATGTATTATCCATGCAAGTCTGGTCATCACAGGTTTCATAGTTACTTGGTATGAGAACTGCACCAAAACATCAACCTGTTCACTCATCCGAAGCAAGTCTGGTTGTTCTCATCATTAGATTTTACACCCATGCAATTTTGGTCATCATAGGGTCTTTAGTTACTTGGAAATAAGACCTTCACCCACAACTGCACCAAAAATGTTAATCTGCTC
>PRKT01000404.1:390562-424664 GCA_003671525.1 Saccostrea glomerata
ATAGAAAAAATTCTGGATTAATATTCGTACTTTTTTAGCAAATCTTATATCAAATAAAGGTTGAATTGACGAGTATTGTTCCTTTACTAAAAGTTATAACTGTTTGATTTTAGTATTTCCCCAAGTCTAGATATAAAGACTGAACAATCGCCCGATTTCTCACCATCCTGGTATTCCAGATATGACTCGTTCTTAACTAGGTCCATCAGATAGAAAGGCATATTTTTCATGGCTTTTTTCTCTAAGATTATTAGAAACAAAACGTTTCCGCCGTTACGAGAATAAATGGCTTCCATTCTCGCCATATTTAATTCAAACATGCACCAATATGAGTTTAAAAAAGGTGACGTCATGATGCAGATAGTTCGTCTACTACAGTGAATGGCATTCGTGATATTATCCATTATACCTGTACCTGGAATAAAATCTCTATGATGAATACACAGTCGTAAGTCATATTCATCTTCAATCTTTTTTACAAGTTTAACGACAAATTCCTTGTCTTGATCAGCGTATGAAATAAAGGCATCAAAGCGGTAAGAACGTTGATTGACGTCATAACCTTCAACCTTGTGACCCTGATATTTTTCCTTAGCGACATAATACATATATCTGAGCTTCCATCTATATCTAAATACGATTCGACTCACTGTTGTTGTTAAAGAAATAATTATCAATGACGTCAGCATAACAATTATGAGTGTAAACGAGGAACATTTTTTCTCCATTCGTTGAAGTAAATGTTCGATGTCAGTCAATGGATATTCTTTAAATTGTTCAAATTCACACGTGTAATTTTCTAACATCAAAAACTTTGTATTTGAATTATGTAGCCACTTTACAAAATACAGATTATCGCAGGAGCACTTTAGTGGGTTGCCCAACAAATTAACATAAGTATCTTTATCTTTTGCTATCGAATTTAAGGCTTGTATGGTATGTGATCGCACGAAGGCCAACTGATTGAAAGATAGATCTAGTACTGTCAGATTTTTCATATGGTCGATTTGAACTGAAAATTCGTTTAAAGAATTAAAACTTAGATTTAAATTTTCCATCCGATAATTTCGTTGGAAAACATGATCTGAAAGTCTGTATATTCGGTTGAAAGATAAATCTAAAGACTTAATTTGGGTTTGATATAAAAATATTTCTCCATTCTTATCTTCATCAAAAACGTGTCCTAGTGCATTATTGGAAAGATTCAACCACTCGATACCAGTAAAAGGTTCCAAAAAATGTTTCGAAATATAACCGCAAAAGTTACTGGAAAAGTCAATAAAACGAACATTTTGAATCCCAGTAAGTGGCCCAATTAATTCATAGATAATATTTCTCTGCGCATATAAATGTGTCAATTTGTTTATCGGTCCCATCGGAACTTTAGGGATGGACATTTTATACAAATTGTCATGATAATAAATAGTTCGTAAATTAGGAGGAAAGTATATTGTGATGTTCGTAGAATTATCAATAAATTCAGATGTGGACTCCTCAAAAGAATACTCAGTTTTGATATCCTTATCATTGTTCTTTCCTACTGCTGAAGATCGCAGTTGAATCTCTTGAGATTGTCTGGTGTCACTGCAGTTTTCGAAAAAGTCGCCCACCATTACCACCTGATGAAAAGAGGACTGATAACTCAGGTTCAGTATCTCCAAGCTATGCAGAACAGCAAATTCCATTATGTAAAGACCAAAACCCAACACGTTATCTGCCAAATTCAGGACTCGGAGTGATTTTGGAAGTGTATTCAGAAGACCACTTTCAAGACTATTGATCCTGTTTGACGCTAAGTTCAATTCCAGTAGATTTGTACTTTTTAAATATTCAACATGATATATTTTTAGATTTTGACTGACCCCATAAGTGCACTGTAGTTTTTCAAAGTTCATCGTTTTTATTTGTGATTTTTTCAAATCATATGATATATTAGAAATGGCTTCAATGGTCAGCATATTATTGTTCGATATGTCAAGATGTTCAAGATTTGAGAGTTTTTGAAAAGTACCAATGCAGGCATTTAAAAGTTTGTTCCAAGAAACACTGATGTTCCGGAGTTTTCTATATCTTATTAAAGAAGATTCATTTAATGACTGTATATAGTTATGAGACATGTCTAGGTACCTCAAGCTCTTTGGAAGGGTTTGTGGTATTTCTTTAAATGAATTATTTGCAAAATTTATGCCAACAACATTCAGTTGAAAATCTGGTGCTGTTTCTGTATTCAAACCACGACTCGAACAATCAGCAAAAATCTTTCCCTTGTGTGTTACGCATGTGCAGGTATTATTGGGAGGAAAACCACATCCGGTTACGGTCTCTATTTGGAAAAAGATCTGAATCAAAATCAGAAGCTTTCCTCGTAATGTCTCCATGACTGAAAACAAAAAAAAGAACAAAAAACAAAAATCATTATTCTATCAAACATATGAGATTGTGAATCATTAAGTACAGGTCCACGTAAGAATCAGGCAGGAGGTAATACATGAGGTTCTCAGAAATTAACGATTTTTCACTAACAGATTTTTCTTGGAGTATAAGCCATGTAGGTGGAAGGGAAAATAATTTGATTTATTGTTTCTATGGAAAGTTGGACAAAGTAAATACCTGAGCAACAGGCCAATTTTTCTATATAGATTTGACGAAATTTCACTTATTTTGAGGCTTCATACAAAAAAAAAATAAGAAATTAATTTTTTTCTTCCCTAGTGTCACAAGAAAGATTAACTTTTGAAGTGTCCTGACAACGTAATAAAAAGAAATTACACATTAAATTTTTGAATCGATAAGGTACTTAAAAATAGACGAAGTGGACTTACATTGATTCCTAAAACTTTCACCTTTGTAGACAGCGACATACGAATTTTTCTGAAAGGACCATGCATTAGCAAAAAGCAGGTCTTTGTATAGAGATTGATTTCTAGTAATGAATAGACGTAAGATTGATTTATTGATTGATTGTATATTGTTTAACGTCCCTCTCGAGAATTTTTCACTCATATGGAGACGCAATAGACGTAAGAGGTGTGTAATTCTAAGAAAAAAATACGAGATGTACAATTTTTTTTAAATAACTGTTCAGAACTACATTGACTACACTGTTTGACTTTGAATCATTAATCAAAAATCACTATTAACAACAAGAGCCATCAAAATCGGCACTGCGTATTCAAAATTTATTAATCAATTACACCCGCTTTTTGATCTATTATTTATCATCTACGTTTATTAAATAAGGTATTGTGAAAACTAAAAAAAAACATTAATTACTTTTATGTTTACACTTATGACATTTTCTAAAGGAAAATGTGTCAGATATATGTTTTGAAATTTATTATAATTATGGTAAAAATGAAACTTGAAAAAAATGAAAAATGAAAAAATGATACCTTTTATTGATAAATTCCTTTAAAAGTTTTTTTCTCCCAAAGAGGTGCAACTTGATGTTTAATGTAACTAAGGGAATGATGTTTCTCAATTTTAAAAATCTAAAAGAATGAGATTCGCAAATGATGAACATGTATATATCGTTCTTTTAATTACATTCTTGATATGCGGATGTTTTTTTTAAGTTCTTTACTCTTCACTCTTTTCTAGTCAAGTACACGCCGAAAGAGGTTTTAATTACTCGATATGGCACATCATTTCAATTTCAGATCAATCATTTTTATTCAGTACTGTACCATGTCTCGAATTCTTATCACCAAATTGTTTTCAATTCCTCTTAATTGATATAAGATATTAAAATGATTCTGATATTTCAATCGAATCGAAAAAGAACAATTTATAGGGTTGGATAATTTAAAATATTTGCTTTTAAAAAAAAACAAATAAGTTTTCAATTCACATTTAATTGAACCCTATATACAAGTAGAGAATATATGATTTTAGCTCTAGTTACAATGTTTTGTACCCTTTTGTGTTTTTATGTGCAGTGAAATATAGTGTAAAACTATTCATTTTTTTTTTTATTTTAAACGGTTTTCAACAAAATTTCGATCTTTTAAACGTTGGAAATTAAATCTCAGATATTCTTTTATCTAATTTAAATAGAAAATGAATACAAGGCGGAATAATAGGCTTCATTATATATTCTAGCAGGTGTACAGGAAAAAAATTCAATACGTATATTAACACGGATGTTGGTGCTTTACAGGTCTTACCACGGTATGAAATATTTTTGAAATCTATCAAAAATTATTTTCAGATAACTCAGGGACCAAATTGATAAGGAAGGTATATATTAAGTAATATTTTTTTAATATTTATTTTATGTCTAGAAAAACAAGGAAGTGAAACATACATCTCTACTATAGTGCTCACTCAAGGGGAGACTCGTTATCAAAGGTTAGACCAACCTCAAAAGTGCAGGGAAAATAAACATCAGAAAAGTAATGTAACATTGATGATATTTTTATTCGTTCAATATTGGATTAAAAGTTTTCACTCAAGTCTTTGAGCTCCATACTGAATACGAGGGTTGTCCCAAAATTTCGTAGACTCGGCTCATATCTTTCAAAGAAATCAATGTATCTTTATAAAATTTTCAGGGTGGACAAAGCGAGTTCTTGGCAGATAAATTACGAAGTTTTATCATGCTTATTTGAAAACTTTTTGAGTAATGACATTTAAAGTGATATCGTTTTCTAACACCCGGAGCAATCAGCAACGTCAAAAAAATACAAATGTCAACGGGTCAAATTTTTGGCGAAAATATTTCAATTATCAGAATCAAATTCTTAAATTAAACGAAACGGTTATAGTTATAAAATTGAAATATCTTAATTACGATGATATGATAAAACTTTAAAATATGTAAACGAAGTATGTGCATGTACAGGTATGAAATAATATTAATTTGAAAACGCTATATTTATACGGGTTTTTCGTCTGTTTCCTCTATTGGAGTTTCACAATGGAACTCTTGCCCATTTCTTAGCCCTGTCTTTATTTTAGTTACTGTTATTCACATCTACATAGAGAAACCTTTTTTTTCATTTTAAATACTAAGTGTAATGTCCTGTCCCTAATACTATAGGTAACAGTGAATAAGACACCATGCGCGCTCTGAGCACAGGAACAAAGAAACACGTCCGTTCAGTTCTAACTTTTAATCTACAACTACATAATTAGATATAGTGTATATAAGCCACATGTCTGCTGAGTAACTTTAACGAGCAAACCAAAATATCAAATCTTAAAGGAACTGTCAGAATCAATTTAGCAGGGAGGTCGTTATATAAACAAATAGAGAGTGAGGGTTAAACTCATAGCGTGGGAATCAAGATATAAATATACTGAATGAAATATGAAAACATTACACTAAGGACGAGAAAAAGTTGCCTAGTCTACCAAACATTTATGACTGGTACATTTCTGTAAGAGTGAAATTCAGGATCAAAACATTTAAAGTCCAGTGCGCCACCTGTGCCAACGCAGCTGCCATTTTGCAAAAAGTCCGATTTTTACACCATGTATATAAAACGTTATAAAATACGTATTTATCAAAGCATGAACACCAAAATTTGAGAAAATATAGTTGATAAAACATTATTAAGAATTTTCATTTCCTTAAAAAGAAACGGGGTAGTAATTACTTTTCCGTAGGATTTTAAATATTGTATGCCAAGTTTTATTTGCAACTTTTGAGTATTGCGCATCCTTCCTACACTAAACAGTGAAATGTGTCTTTTAAATTGGAATAATCTGTGTAGTTTCTCCATATTTGTCCATAAATTTATTAGATAGTATTGGTTTAACCTATATACGAAGTTTCATTAATGTATGACGTAGGGTTCCTAAAAAGCAACGCTTGTCTACGGAATTTTGGGACAACCCTCGTTAAAGTGTGATGTACTTTTATGTCAGGTTTGTGAATACAAAGCCATGAATTTATATATCGATAAACTAGAAAAAAAAATTTAATGTAATTCAAATTATAAAGTTTTGAACTTATTTTTCTAACCCTAACCCTAACTGAGCTGATTTTGGTTTAGTGTTAGAAACGATGAGGGTTTTAATAAAATAGATAGAAGAAAACATTAAATGTCCGTCTCTGTCAGTCCTGTATGTCCTCATTGTTTTCCCCAACCCCGGAAATTCCTGAAAAATCACTAAATAAACCGAACACTCTTCTGATTATGCTGTCGTATCCGATAAAAAATTGAGACTTTATTAAATTCATATCACTTTCTTTGCAGTACTTTATATATTAAATCAAATTTTACTTTATCGTTAAATTTTCATTGACTGCAAAGAAAATTTAATACATGTATATCTTTATATTATATAAAGAAGAGGATTTAATTGGTTCAAATGTAAGGATTGTTTTCAAGTTGAAAATGACAAGATAAATGAAGAGGGCAAGACTTTCCTACACATCTCACTAGGTGTGATTCTTCTAGCTTCCTGTGGATTTTTAACTGACGATTGACTTAGCTTCACTGCGTTTTCATGACATGCTAAGAATTGTCACTAATTCGCATTCAGTGTTCAGAATGCGTAAACTGGGTACCGAAGACATCCATTTGAGTCCAAAGGATTCCGAGAAGTCTCGGAGCAATAAGCCGTCAATTGTTGTTATCATTGGTTTCATTTCAGCGTTGTAAAATGAGTTTTAAAGGAAATGTTGAAAACGTAACCACCCTAGTGGACTTTTACGAGAAGTACTGACTTTTACAGCTGACAGTTTTCTTTGACATTTTCACCTGTATCATATACTGAGGTTCAGAATTGATAATAAATCAGATCACCTTAATTTTTAGTGGTAATAGGAATGGTAATAGGTAAAATTACCTTTCTCTATGATTGTCTTAAAATTTCCTCACTCCATATATTTCCTGAATCGGAATTCCCCCGTGGTTCTATATCCAATAACAAGATTGTGGTTAACATCTACACATATTCCTCCACTGCACGGATATTCTATATATAGAACAAAGTTACCATCACAGTCTATGATATGGATCACGTTACTAGAAATGTCAGTTATCAATGATTGATTACTGACATCAGTAGCGATATTAGATGGTAAAAAAGAGCATTTTTCCTCTGATTGGAGGAGTGACCCTGATATTTGAACCTTAAACACCCAGATGAATCGACCACAATGACGGCATTGCAACCAAAGGCAGCCACACAAATATCGCCGTTGCCATTTTCAGTGAGATTTAGCATACCTCCAGTTTTACTACCAAACAAATGTTGTCCCTGACTGTCATATTGGATCTCCCGAATCTCTGTTGTCCCTGTGTATCTCACCACTCTACTCTGTACGCCATCTTGTGTGTGCATGCTGAGCAGTAGATCTCCATTTGCAGTATAATGTAGACCTCTTCCCAGCCAGTCCGTTAATTCTAAAAGTATCTCAACCTTGTTATTTCTGTAAATGTACACTTGTCTGTCGGACCAACCGATTAAGAAAACTGGCTCCTGGTTAGAGTTTGCAGTCATTGCTGAGATAACATAAGAAGTCTTTGCTGTTTGTAACAGAGACCCATTTTTGTCTATAAGTCTCAGTGTGTCATCTCGTCCATTTATCCAGATCAAGTCTTTCTCCACACAACTTATCTTCCATAATTCCTCTAAGTGAAAATTTCCTCTGTAGGGACTCTGTATGGTGGACAACACTGTTACATCACGCACCAGCTTTAGGACACTCTCGCCATCAGGGCTAATTGACAATTGACTGCTCGGAAATTCCTCGTCAGGCTTGCATGCAGGAAAAATACCACCATTTTTTGGTCTTTTCTTTTTGGGAGAGCATTCATTAACTTCGTACAAATCTGAATTGTCAGCCGTGTTCATTTTAGTTGCAATACAATGCAAATTTCACACGAGTGCATGCAGATCGAGATTATAAAGAAGAATTTCCAACATGAGAAGAACACGACCTATAGTCAATGATGTCCTGTTCTGCAGCAAAAAGCTCTGGTTGCATGTCTGATAAAATAAAAAGAAAATGAATCTTCACCCTTAGCATCATGTCTTTATCTTATAACATTCATTTAGCTATAGCAGATTGATATAGACATAAAGGAGGAATTAATGTAACAAAGAATCCTTGTCTTTTCTTGGAAAAACAACAACAATGTTTTATAATTTTTATTGTAAGATTCACATGATTCAATAAGCTCATCTACTGAAAAGCTCAAATACTCAGTAAGCTTTTCTGGTTGTCTTTATCCGACGTTCATATCTGTTTTTACCTAGCTGTTCGTCCGTACGTGTGTCTTTTTGTTTAAACTTGAAACATTTTCGACTCCTTTTATAAACCACAGGACCAATTTCAATCTAGGTGTAACTTGTCATGGGCAAAAGCAAAAGGGGCAAATTTTTCTCGAGCATAAAACCCCATTCTTTTTTTTAACGGGAGGAGTGCAGGACCAAAAAATTAGGTTAATTAAAATCTGTTTCTCCGCAACTAGCAGCAATAATGTAACCCTCTCCGATTTTTTTAACCCCCCCCCCAAAGGGAAAGGGGGCTACAATATTAATACAGCTAAACACTCCGGGCCCTTCTCTATACTAAATAGCATTTCCGACTTTGGACAAGTTTTCCTTTTTAATTTTTTGACTATTGCTTTCGATAAGTTAACTTTTTTTCTCTCTGTCCTTAAGGTCCTCAAAATTCGTATACATTATTAACCTCCGAATTACGTCACTAACGTCACTAACTGCCAGATCGAGTGAACCATGCAGGTGAGCCTTGTGGCCCGTTGGTCTCTTACGAGATCAAGCCAGGTCCTTCATATGCTTTAGAGGGAGGAGCGGTCTGGGTACGCCCAAACAGTAGAATATTTGTAGAAAGCACAAAAAAACCAAACAAATAGACACACATAATACTCTTGTCAACAGATAAGATTTTTCATTTGTTTACGTTTGATTTGTCTAGTAACGCCTGGCACTACAAGTTTGATTTTACTATACTATAATATAGGCAGTTCGCTAAGTGCAAAACAAACTTCATTCATTTTTATTATACAAAACTGTTCATAGGCGCTCCCCATGTTAATCTGTAAATGACGAAATATAAGTATATATAAGTCTACCCCCTCTATACTATACATGTAGCTCCCCATGTAAATCTGTAAATGATGAAATATAAGCATATATAGGTCTACCCCCTCTATACTATAGCTCCCCATGTAAATCTGTAAATGACAAAGTATAAGTATATATAGGTCTACCCCCTCTATACTATAAAGATATAGAGGGGGTAGACCTATATATACCTATATTTCGTCATTTACAGATGTACATGAGGAGCGCTTATGGATATGTTGTCAAATGGCGCACTCTTCGAAGGGATACAGAACGTAAGCACACGTTTTCATTTTTCCAGCATCCAATGAGGATTTTTTTGCCAAATTAAATGTTATTTTTTGTAAAGTATTTTTATTGCCAAGATTTTTCGAGTAGAGAGAAATGTTTTGGTTTCAACCGCGGCTCTGAAAACATGTCGACACATTTTGAGATGTTCCTGTTTGAGTCTGGAATTTAAATTCTTCACGTCGAAGCACGATTTGTTTGATGTATGACTTTAAGAAAAGAAGTTTTTCTTTCGATAATTATGATTATTGTCTGAAGGGTAAGATAACTAGAGCTAGCGTAAATATTGCACAATATAAAGAATACATACGCTTTCTGACATGCTATGGTTTGGAGGAGATCTGATCACTTACTGGAGGGGTCTTAATGGAGAAGGGGGGATTCTTACCAATATATCGTTATATATATCGTAGTTTGATGAATGGAAAGGAAAAGAATGAGAGGGGGGGGGTCGGAGGTACTTTACAACAGTAGTTCACAATTTTATCAATTTAGTCAATAGAAATCACTCGATTGACCAAGCCATGAACTATGCCTAAACATACACATGGCTTGGTCAATTGAGTGATTTCTGTTGACTTTATTGATAAAATTGCGATCTCCTGCGGTACTATATACTGGTGTCTCATTTTTGGTGGTACTTAATATTTCTGCATAATAAAGTGTAATGCCATATTTTTACTTTAACTTCTATCAGTTGATATTCACAAACCAAACTATGGCCTAACTTTTTAGTGTCAATATATTTTCCAGGCTTGCATTGTTTAATTTGTTAATTTGTGCCTATTTTGAAAACGGGAAGTCAACGTCTTATTTACCTCCTAAATTTGAGAGTTTTGTTGTATCACGGTATGGGAAAACATGGAAGCATGTAGTTGACGTTGACTCCAATTTTTGTTTTTAAATTTACGATGTTATTCGACATAAAAAATAAACAATTATTCAAACAAAAGACCTTCAAAACATGAACTTTATTATGGTCCACAAGGTTAAAAAATCAATGGTCTAAATATAATAAAAATGGGAATAGAAATCTGTAAAATTACGTTTTATGTTCAATACTTTTTAATCATCTCCAAAGTTTTAAAATTTATATGACAGTCAGGTAGTTTTTAAACAAAAATTTTTTTAGATAATTTACCTAGGAATATTTGGAATATACCATGATACAATGGAACCTGCGATATAATGAGAATGGAATTGCATACTGTAAATCACTTTTAATTCGCGAGATCTTTATTTTTGCGTAATTACGCGAGACAGTGTGCTCGCGAAAATTTAATTCTCGCGTATAAAAGCATTCCTTAAGATTATATAGAGCAATAACCACAATTCGTGAACATTTTGTCTCGCTTATAAAGAGTCAATAACTATCTCGCGAAAATAAGCTATTGCGAAAATTTTGTGATCTACAGTACTAAATACACGTAACTATGAGTCAATTCAGACCAGACTCGTAGTAAATAAATACCTGATTCAAAACTGTTTTTATCCTGCATCTGTAAATAGATAATTTTAAAGTGCACCTCTTGTCAAAGTTGTGTGATGGGTTGGACAACCATTACAAGTAAAGAAGTAGAAGATACCAGGTAGTATAAAAGTTAATCTTATTCTGCATGGAGAGTGAAGTTATACACAATAATAAACATGACAAAAAAGTTATCTTTTGAAAATTTAATTCATAAATTACCAATGTTTTCATATCACTTGGAATTGCCTCAGTCTTTAAAAATAATTAGAAATAAGTTTATAATGTATCCCAGGGCCATGAGCAGACACAGGATTTCTGATTGTGAGGATATGTTGTCTTTATAAATATTTTTTTTTCAATTTCAGTTTTGTGACTGATGAAGCTCAAGGTCGTTGAGAAAGTCAAGGTACAAGATGAGTACAAACAGAAGTGCCCTGAATCCCGGTCTGAGTATGATGAACTTTGATGGCCTTGACCTTCAGAGTCAGCAGGAAAAGGAGCTTCAAACGGAAAATGAACAGCAACGAAATGAGGTCAATATCAGCATACAGATCAAAAGGGTCAGGGGTCAATCATTAAGGTTATTGCATTTAATGATTTATATATCATATTCCATTCCTTGTATGAACTTATGAGTAATGTACTTATTCCTCATTCCTCTCCATTTTCCCTTCTTACAGTATAAGTATTGTTAATTATTCATTGCTCTCAGGATTGAGGATTTGTGTGCTTAGATAAACTGTAAAGGTATTCCCGAGGGGCTTATAAAAGGTTAGGCTTTGTTATACTTATTTTGATCTGGATCTGTGCGAGTCAGAGTGTGGTTATGTGTGTGCGAGGGTGTGTGTAAATGTGAATGTGAGCACTCATATTCAGATATATTATAAATTGCAAATATACACTCTGTTCACTGTATTGTAACCTTGCCCTGTTGTAAAGAGAGGTTACTTATAGGTTTTTAGCCTGTTGCCCAATCTATTTAGTTTATACTGAACAAATATTGTTTAAAACAAAGTTTTGGATTAAACATTTTAGTTTACTAAGAGATATGATGTTTATTTCATAATACATCTTAAGTAAATAAACTACATTCAGAATGAATCAGTATGTTTCACTTTCTTTGACCTTATGCATGATGCTGGAATGTATTAACCAAGTACTGTTGCTTGATAGTTCTTATGGAAGTCCATGATATTCAGTTTGGTACTGGAAAAGGAAACTTTTACCTTAACCCATTTACTTTAAGTACTATTATAAAATGACCGAAATAAAAGAGGTCAAATTTGAGTCCATTTCAAGGTTACTTTCAGGTCAAAGTTCACCCTGCTGTGTATGATGATATAAGAGATCTGTATGCACTCTTGTTACAGGTAGTGAATGGTGTCAAAATTACACACAATATTGATTAGTTTGTTATTGTTAAATTTCATTTTTTAAAGCGTTTGATGATTTTCTATCTAATGTTAATACATTTACAGCTGAAAGTTTGCTGAAGGATGCGTTTGATGATTTAATTGATGATGAGATTATTTATTTACAGCTGAAAGCCTTGGTAAAGGATGCGTTTGATGATTTAATTGATGAAGATGATGAGTTTTCTGGTGACGTCGGATGAGGGCGGAGACTCACGCAATCACAGCCTTCACTTCAGATCCAAGGAAGATACGTAAGGCTTTAGTACTATATTTAATAGGCTTTCATTGTTATAAAATTTGTCCAACAAATATTTAAAAATAAACGTTGTGGACAAAATTATTTTTAAAGTATTTAAATTGAGAATAGAAATTGGAGAAACAAGACATTATGCTTATTTTTTAGGTCACCTGAGTAAATTAAGAGACCTATTGCTATCTGTTTTCGTCCGTCGTGGTCCGTCGTGCGTTAACATTTAAACATTTTCAACTTCTCTGAAACTGCTGAACCAATTTCAACCAATTTTAGCATAAAGCATCTGTAGGTGAAGGGGAACAAAAATTTTGAATTTCATGGTCCCTGCCCCCCTGGGGCATTGGGGATGGGACAAAAACCACTTTAATTAGTGCAATCCTTAAAAATCTTCTTCTTTACTCCTGGACATCAAACAGTCAAACTGTTTGTATGATTGTAATCGGCATTGAGTCCTCTACCAAAATTGTTACTTTTATGGCCCCAGGGCCAAGGGTTCTGTTGTTAGGGCGGGGCATATTGATAACATGTATATAGTGAAAATGCATTATTTCTTTGAAAATCTTTTCTCTGCTCCTGGGTATTAAATAAACTAATCAAGTTCATTGTTATAATGAGCAAGAGTGTCTCTACCAAAATTCTCAATTTTATGGCCCCAGGATCAGGGGTTCTTGTTTAAAGGTGTGACTCTATTGATTATACAGTGAAAATGGATTATTTCTTTGAAAATCTTCTTTTCTGCTCCTGAGTATTAAATAAACTAATTAAGTACAAAGTTATGATGAGCAAGAGTGTTTCTATCAAAATTGTGAATTTTATGGCCCCAGGGCTAGGGGTTCTGGTGTTAGGGCGATGCTCTATTTATTATACAGTGAAAATGCATTAATTCTTTCCTTTGAAAGTTGTTGCATGATGCTCATGTGACCCATAAAGCCCATGGGCCTCTTGTTTTTTTATTGCCTTTGAACACAAACATACATACACATACACAGACACACCAAAGTTGGAAGAGAATTCAAAATGTACAGTTTTGGAGTATCATGAATAAACAAAAATAATGAATACACACATTACACAAATATGATAAAATAGATGGCATTATATCTAGATGTTTATGTTTTCAAATATGTGGTTCCAGTCATTCAATCTTCTATTATACACATGAAGCTCATGTTTAACCTTATACGGTTTTTTTTTTCAAAGAGCTAAAGCCACGAACCATCGAAATATGCCTTAACTAAAAAATCAATGAGAAGTTCAATAAAGATAGTGTAGACTTGTAGCTTTTCAGAACTGTTTTCCTTTTTAAGATATCTATAATACTTTTTAAGAAGAGATTTGACAGTATGGCATTGTTTTGAATGAAATTTACATGAGGAATGTCTTTATTTGTAACGTAACGTCAAAACATTGTAAAGAGTCTTTTGCAATAGAACATTCTACAGTAACTTCTTACCTTTGTAAACACAAGCGTTACAATTGGGTTTTTCTGTACATGTAGTTTTCAAAGTATTTAATACTTTAGACATATGTCACTGCATTATATAACATAATTATTATCTGAAATAATAAATTCTGGAAAGTTTTCAAATTTTGTGACTGGATAAATAAAAAGTTAAGCCCGGCGCAGTAATCATTAAATATGTAAGTATGTTTTTGTGTATGTGACGAACCCCGATTTATTCGTGCATTTTGACCATAAAATATATATGTATTGCAGAATTCGTGAAGTTTTAAAGAAAGGGAGGGGGTTGTAAGTAAAATGAATTTGATTTCAAAGATAAGTATATATAAATTGTGGCTCTAAATTCGAGTTTTTCTAGTAATATTACCAGGTATATCGTTGTCCGCTAGATAATTTTGATTTGGGGGGGGGGGGGGGGGTAAGACATGCGTTTTAATCCTTTTATCTTAAAATATATTAGTATTAAACAAATCTGCGTCTGTGTTTATTGTTAAAAAAAATCAAGCATTTTAATCAGCAAAGGATTGTTGCTTGTCTCCAATATCACACTCATGTGTGTATATAAAAAAATATTTAAAATTGCCATGCACACTCAGCATGATTAGAATAGTACATGTACATGTACCCGGGAATGGGACGAATTATATTTCGACCACTTCCTCCACTTTTTCAATAGATTTTTTTACCGCCGTTTTTTTTCTCCTCCTGCTCCTTTATCCATGAAAATCACTACCTTGCCACAGTTTTTTTGTTTTTTTTTATATTTGAGGCGAAACCAACCTAACTACCAGTCATAGTGAAGGGGCATCCTAAGTAACAAAAATATATGTCCCAATTCGCGTGTACTGTAGATATATAAAGGTGGTATGTATATAAAATGAAGTAAATGAAAGCTTAATTTTTTATCACTTATATTTAATAAATGTCATCCACAAGTAACACTTTCACATCACTTCCGCAGAGATTTTCCTCTATCTATAGATAATTCAGTTTTCCAGTTTGGTAAATCTGTCTGATCACCCTAGATGTGATTATTTAAGAATTACTACTAAAAGTAAATTAGGGTTCAAAATCAATGTTTATTTTTATTCATTATACGTATATATGCAAATCGTGAGTCTGACACTTTTTTTTAGTTTAATCGGATAACCTCGGTATTTCCCTCAAAATGCATTCAGATGTTACAGAATTTCGGACACATTTGACACCTTTTTATCGGATAATCTCGGTATCTAACTCAAAATATGCATTCAGATGTAAACAGAATTTCGGACACATTTGACCATGTTTCTATAGTAGTTACGAGACATATTTCTTCTATTATGTATACGTGTGCGGATAGATCATCCGCAATTATTCAGTTTCAGAGTTGATAATTTAATTTTGCTTGTATTCTTGCCTCTCATTGGTTGATTTCCAAAAAGGAACGCATAACATTTTGTATAATCTGGTTTGGTATGGGGACACACCCCCTTGACAACCAGCATAATCATATGTATCCATCAATCCCCTCATTTCCAGTCCTTGGGATTCATGGAAAATTCCAGATTTAATGAATGTACCTTTAATTTCAAACAGTTACTCGATCTTACCTCATGTAAACAAGCATCATGGCTGCTAGATCTACCTCCCCTCGCTTCCCATCACTTCCGTTACTACGGTTGTATTATTGCGCGGTAAATTTGAACTCATAAAAACAACACAATTTTATATACATCCCCAGTTGAATAACTATTTTAAAATTAAATTATGAGGAATGACTTTAATTCTTGGCCAAATTATCCAGTATAATATGGTTTGGGTCAGTTTACGCTTCTTAATAAGAATTAGAGTAATTCCTTAAATAGATTACCAATAGATTTTTCATTTTTTTTTCGTTCTGGAAAAAAAAATCTGCGTCGTATTATTTTTTAAAGGTATGCCCTCCCACTCCCCCTTCTCACTGTGTAGAAACGGACTAGGGTATTTAAAGTGCGTTACCCTAGTCCAAGATGGCGGTAGGCAAATACGCTTCGACTATTTAAGGAATGACTCTAATTCTTGGCCAGATTATCGAGTATAATATGGTTTGGGTCAGTTTACGCTTTATAATCCGCGAAGCGGATTATAAAAAAGCGTAAACTGACCCAAACCATATTATACTCGATAATCTGGCCAAGAATTAGAGTCATTCCTTATAATTTGATTTTAAAATAATTAAATAACTGGGGATGTAAAATTGTGTTGTTTTTATTAGTTCAAATTTACCGCGCAATAATACAACCGTAGTAACGGAAGTGATGGGAAGCAAGGGGAGGTAAAAACTGATACATAGATCTAGCAGCCATGATGCTTGTTTACATGAGGTAAGATCGAGCAACTGTTTGAAGTTAAAGGTACATTCATTAAATCTGGAATTTTTCATGAATCCGAAGGACTGGAAATGAGGGGATTGATGGATACAGATGATTCAGCTGGTTGTCAAGGGGGTGTGTCCCCATACCAAACCAGATTATACAAAATGTTATGCGTTCCTTTTTGGAAATCAACCGATGAGAGACAAGAATACAAACAGAATTAAATTATTCTGCATTGAGTTTCAGCGTTATACAGACTTACATGATAAGTTTTGTTGTTAAAATTGTATAATGCTTTTAGTATTTATGAAATGGTTCTTGCACTTCATAAAGGACATCGTTAAATATGTAAGTTGATCTTGTAAATTGGAAGTCCTAAGAAAAAATTCTAAGACATCGTAATAGGCTAATAAAGAAGGGAAAAGCTACGGAGAGAGAGAGAGAGAGAGAGAGAGAGAGAGAGAGAGAGAGCGTTTTAGAGCCTAGAGTTTTAAAAATAATGTTAGCTAACTAATATTTACTATAATCTTGAATGCATAATATTAATAAATGCCATATATTTCTTCATTTTAAATATCAGTGTGTAAACAAATCAAACTATTTACTCTTTTACGTATCCTAGAATACACAGTCATAGAGTTGCATGAATTTTAGATACCAACTTCGGATTAGGCTTTTTTTATGTTAATAAAAAAGATTTGAAACAAGGAATTACATTCAACATCTAGTGCTGGCAACAAATTGGAAACTCGACACAAATCAATTCTCAACACTTTTTTCTAATTATAAAATTATTCTGACAAACTTCTTCAATTTTTTTTTGCTCAGATTCAGTAGGCCTCACGGTCATATTATGACGTCATCATCGTATCATGTACGTAAGCATGAGAGAAAAGAGCGTAATTTTAAATTTTATATGAAAGAACACATATTAAATGGCAATTTAAGAAATTCTATCCAAAATTATTGACAAATTGGGGATTATATAATTATCAAGAATAAATCTGATATACTAATAACTAATTTTGGGTATTTACGCATATGATGAACTTATAATTACTATTAAAATGGAGGACCTTGCTTCAATTTCTGAAAGCTCAACGTTCATAAAATGTAAAATTCATATTGGCCACACGCGAGTACCTCTAAGATTTTTTGCATAAAGGTGCATATATGTAATATTTTTATGCATGCAAAGTTTGGAAAGGGTACTTGAGTGTGGCCAAATTCAAATTCCGGAATAACTGCCGTAAAATCGGCGTTTTTAAGCAGTTTTTAACTTCATAGGTATTTTTGTTACTGCGCATGTGCTAAGGACGGTAGCCTGTGTGCCAAAAAATCATATGTAGCGTATCATGACATTGAGCTCTACAAAATAACATGTGATAGGCTTTGTGATTTCAAACTGAAATTTTGTCTAATTAAATGCAGATATTGATAGTTCGTGGCTTTAGCTCTTTATAATACACATATAAGTATTTAATGAAAATTTGGATAGTTATATTAAAATTTTGGTTTTTTCATAATTGTTGAAATATGTATTGTTTAATAAGTAGCAATATAAGATTGATAGCTTTGTCTTCTGTTGAAGAACCAAGTATAACTGTACATGCATCAAATTTTATTATTTTTTTTCAGTTTTTTCAAATATACATTCTTCTAAAAGAGACCAAATGAGTTTACCTTGGGGACAATAAAATGTATATAAATAAATATATGTAATTGATTCAACATCTTGCTGACATAGAGAACTTAGCTCATTTCTTCTAATTTAAGACAAAAATAAGTACTTATTTGTACCAAGAATCCTATGTTTAATTCTAAAATTAAACCATATGCTTATCTTATAAAAAGCTGGAAACTGACCATTTGACCTTATTCTGCCTTGATGCTGGAAACTTACCATTTGACCTAATTCTGTCTTGATGCTGGAAATTGATAGCTTGACGTAACCCTGTTTATGTGCACGAAACTGACCATTTGACCTAATTCTATTTTGATGCTGGAAACTGACAGCTTGACCTAATCATGTCTTTATCCTGTAAACTAACCATTTGACCTTATTCTGTCTTGATGCTGGAAACTGACCTTTTTACCTAATTCTGTCTTGATGCTGGACACTGACCAGTTGACATAATTCTGTCTTGATGCTGGACACTGACCGTTTGACCTAATTCTGTCTTGATGCTGGAAACTGACCATTTGACCTAATTTTGTCTTCACTTTACAGAGAACTATTGCGGAGGAAGATGAAGAGCCCTTTGCCATAGTGTTTCCCAGGGAAGGATGGAACAGGAGAAAGTTCCCCTCCTCACCTCCATCCCCCTGGGGAGGGGGGGGGGGGCTCCCAACCATAGCTCCGTACTTTTCGATGTCTTCACTGAGACTATCCCAGATGAGCCTTAGTGCATCTCAAGAGCTGCTGAGATAATCTCAAGAGGGAAGTATGTATCATGAAATATATATGTTATCAGTGAGTCATTACTTGTACTTTATTATGAAAATATATTCAGAAAAATTACAAGTCCTGCATAGATTGCATGGACTCTTGATCCCCCAGTTTAATGCATAGATGACTTTTATGATAATACAAATGTCTTATGATCTTAGAACAGTATATTGAAGTGATAGTTTAAAAACTGCTTAGCCTTAGTTTAAGAAATGTATTTTTACATGACAACACTATTTTATCGACAGTTTTGAAAAGATCCAATGAGGGCTTGTTAGAGAGTGATGGTTACCATAGTAACAGTGAACAAAGCAGCACCAAATTACCCAATCAC
Source organism: Saccostrea glomerata (assembly GCA_003671525.1). Taxonomy (NCBI): domain Eukaryota; kingdom Metazoa; phylum Mollusca; class Bivalvia; order Ostreida; family Ostreidae; genus Saccostrea; species Saccostrea glomerata. The sequence continues at coordinate 409,616 of PRKT01000404.1, forward strand.
CATCATAGACCTCAACAACATCATCACCATCAGTTTCACCAGCTTCCTGATTGGTCCAATCAAAATGTCTTCTCACATCAGGGTCAGCCAAATGTTTATGACCCCTCTCACCATGGCAACACATACATACTGCATCATGTGACTTCGGAGGATCATTTTAGGTATGGGGAAATTCCAGAGAGACAAGTAGCAGAGGGCGAGACAGATGAACATTCAGATGTCGGGGGTCTGGCTGGGCATTACCATTATCATCATCTTCATCACTACATCGGCTATTACAGGTAAATATTTAGGTTTTATCAGTTCTTTTGCATTGCAATAAAGTAATAATTAGTAATGCAACACAAATAATTGATGAATAGTGTACCGTATTACCTGTCTAATACAACATGCACTAGGAGACAAATTTTATGTCAGGATAGTCAGGATGTTGGAGTGAAAAGAAAGGTCTAAAGTCACAGTGAAACATATGCAAATATGCACATATGTTGGAATAGACAGTCTTCACTGTATTAGCAAACACTGAAATGATTTGATAATGTAATTTCTTCCATTTGAATTTTTATTACAGTGACAGACAGGATGAAGATGAGCATCCAAGGGCAGATAACCCATACAAGCCATACTCAGACACACCCCATTCTCAAGGATACCAACACACTCTACAGTCAGATCAAGGTTTTGTCACATATTCTACCTCAGTTTCACATGGGCATCCTGTTCATGCTACCCCAGTCTCAACAGGACATCCTGTTCATTCTTCACAAGAATATCCTGTTCATGACAATACTTCAGATAAGGATTTCAAAGGAGAATACCAGGTTACTTACAAACGTAGAGAAGACCGTGAAGAAAGTGAAAGTGAAGAGGAAGTGCCAGAGGTCAAAGAGAAAAGACAAAAACTAGAAGACGTTCATGAAAATACTGGACCAGGTATATTTAATGCTGAATTCACTTAACTCGCATGGGAATATTTTCCTTGATGTATAAAATGAAGACAGAATTGAAACACTTTAAATTGAAAATTAATAAAGGGATAAGATAAGTTCAACAGTAATTTTTTTTATATGTTTTTATTTGCACATTTTCCAGCTGGAGCTTTTGACAACAGACAGTTTGCTCGGCTTTAGATCCTGTATAAAGCCCGAGGCAGCAAACTCGAGGAGATCACCTGAGACTTTGAACAGTACAAGCAGGAGACAAGCAGGGAGATCAGGATTTATAAACATCAAATCTCTCTGGCCAAAGGTATGTGTATCACATCTGAAATGCTGAACAACTATTGACTCTATATCTAACGGGCTGAAGGCATTGAAAACATTTATTGAATTTTCTCTCACTCTTGTTTCGCTAATTTTCTTTTTTAATCAGTACAATCAAAGCTCCTTATTTCATTCTCAGTGAAAACAACAAAAAAAAGTTTGGTATATCCATGGATTTGAAATATCGTGGGTTAAATACTTGAGGAAAAATGTGGTTGAAACTACCGAATCACCTTGACATATCCATGGTATTGAAGATACAGCAAAACTCAGTTATAACAAAGTCACTGGGACCTATGAAATTACTTCACTATATCCATAATTCGTTAAAACCACATACGAAATTCATGAAATTTATATAGCTGGGGATCCAAGATGACTTTGTTATATCCATGAATTCGCAATATCCCTGTTCGTAATAAACGAGTTTTACTGTATATTTGTTGGAGATACATAAATTAAATTCCCTTGTTTAATAATTATCTCTAGTTCATAATTCCAAAACATTATAGACAGGACAGGGAAAAGACAAATTATTGATTTTTCATTTTATTATTTTTTTTATTTATCATATACAACAAAGTTCCTCAAGATGAATATGTATTTGTGACAAAAATGAATTTGCAAGAGAGTTAACTCTGTAGAGAAGCAAAAGAAATTATTAAACACACACTCAATACAGTACAGGAAATACTATAATTAACCAACTGATTATAATGCATAGTCAACAAAAATAGACATTAAACAATACATAATTTAAAATCAAAATATTCACCACCATTTTGTTTCCTAAAACAGTGATTTTTTTTAAATGTTTTGAAAAACTCAAGTTGAAAAGACATAAAAACTGCATGCACAGTCCAGTGTCACATAAACTGTTAATATTTATAATATAATTAATATGACCTTCGTTACAGAACCGAAACCATGCTACTACTCCACTTGAACGGTACGGTTCGGTACGCTTTGTGAACGGTATGCATTGTGAACAGAACAGTTTGTTTTATGAACGATACAGTACGCTTTGTAAACTTCTCTTTTTGAACCGAACAGTTCTTTTTGTGAATGGTATGGTACGCTTTGTGAATGGAACGTTTCATTTCTTGCAAGGTACGTTTTGTTTTGTGAACGGTACGGTACGCTTCATGCAGGGAACGGTTCGGTTTGTTCTGAGGAGTAGTAGCACGGTTAAGGGTCTGTAGATATCAATGGTCAATCTTGCATATGCATATTTTACTCAATAAGTGTTTGAGGATGAGTGAAAGTTAGCAACTAAGTGTCTCTTATCCCAGGTGAGAAGGAGGGAACCTCCACCAGTCTCAAACAATGTCAGGATCTTCTAATGGAAGCCAAGACAGAGAACGCCAAACTGAAGGGGAAACTCCATGCCACTGAGTGTCAGGTGGAGGCCCTACAAAGGGGGAAAGATGAGGTAGGTAGTGAAATTGAAGATATTGGGTGGCCTTTCTTGGTTAAAAGCAGTAGTTAGTTCGGTCTCCTTATTGCCTTTACCCCCTCCACTTTTTTTCTTTCGTTTTTCATTCTGTAGCCTTTGTTTTCTGTTGATGTTACAGCAATAAATGTATTATAATCACATTAAACATTTTAAACCAATAATGAATTAAAATAAGTGCCTTTTAATATTATATTTACTTAGAATAACCGAGTTATGAATTCCTGACATGGTTCTTCATACTTCACATTGTTTTTTTTTTTCACAGGGAAGTCAAGGGAAACATAATGAGACAAAGAGTTTTATTTAGGCCATAATAAAAATATTTCTAGATTCTCATCCCCGCCTGCCATGATTTGTTACACCCCGCCTCGATTTTTATTTTATTTTTGATTTTCTTCGTCCTAATTCTGATCAGAATCGGTATTCATCTACCATTCTACTTTCGTTTTAAATCCTGCGAAAGTCGACAAGATTTTGACAGCTGAAAAATTGTAATTGCTGTAATACATGTGTATACATTTTGAACAAGGATCATTGGTTGAAAAAGATTGGTTGTGATGTGAAGTAAGAGATAATGAAACCTTTACTATGACTTTTATTCGGGTATTGTAGATAAAATTACACCGATTGACCAGGTCAATAAAAAATCTGCAAAATTGAAAAACATAAAAATTATAAATTAAAAGCCGCCCGCCCGCCTCGATTTTTGAAAAAAAATTCGGATGAGAATCAAGCAATTTATTTATTATGGCCTTAATGGGTCTTTTTTCTTTATCATGCATAATACTCATCACTCTAGATATTTGATAATTTGGATTATTCCGCTATCCTTGTCTCCAATAAGAAGATTGTGATCAGTATCAATACTGAGTCCTCCACTACACGGATGGTCTATATAGCGGACAAAGTTACCATCACAGTCTATGATGTGGATAATGTTGTTTGAGAGATCAGTGATAAGTATTTGAGTATTGACATTAGTAGCAATGTTAAGTGGGATAAACTCTCTGTACTTTAATTGGTTGGAAAGGTTTCCTGTATACTTGAATCGTAGTCCCCCAGAAGAACCCATCACAACCACTGTCTTCCCAGCATTATCAACAACACAGATGCCTCCATTACCATTCTCCGTCAGGAGAAGTACAGCTGTACTACATGTAGAAAACAAAGGTTGTCCCTGACTGTCGTACTGGATCTTCTGAATCTCTTTTGTCCCAGAGTATCTCACCACTCTACTCTGTTTCTCATCATTAGTGCGCATGCTCACCAGTAGATCTCCATTTATAGTAAAATATAGTCCAACAGAATTCCAGCCAGGTGTGCTTAAATAAACCTTAACTTTATTATTAGTAAAAATGTGTATATCTGTATCACCCATCATAGCTGAAGAAAACACTGGCTCCTGTTGCAAATTAATTGTTAATGCCAACATTTATTTTAATAGTTTGTAGAATGCATCCTGTCCTGTCTATTTCTGTGATTGTTTTGTCATTTGCACTGGTCAAGATCTTATTTCTCCCAACACACTGCACTCTCCACAGCTCAGGCACACTATATCTAAAAAAAACTATACCTTGGTCTCCATAAGGACTGTGTATTGTGCGTAGCACCACAGGTTCATCCATCATTTTCAGCATCCTGGGCTTTTGATGCTGTCCATCCCTAGTCTGAAGAAAACCAAACATTTCCGCAATTTGGTTATCTTTAATAACACCAGGGAGCAACTTTGGACAAGAAAAACTTGGTAATTGTGGGCCTTTTCTGAAATCCTCATTCCTTGATTGATAGTTAAGTATGGCTGTGGCATCATTTCCTTTAAGGATATCTTTATTTTCTTTAACAATTTGATTGACTTCTTTTACAACTTTTTCTGTTGAAGACTGGCATTCTTTGTTCCTTCTTATAGCTTCTTTCTTTTGACAGCTTACTTCCTCTGTGAACTGAATGCTTTTTTTATGTACAGCTTGGCATATTTTATCTTCTTGTTCTTTAATGGCGGAGAGAACTTTGTCAAACTCTGCAGTTGTACGTAGATTAATGAATCTGTATTTTGGAACAATTGTATTTTCCAGTTCTTCCATGTCAGATATAAGTTTTTGTTTATGCTCTTGAATAATAGCATTGATATCAGTAAACTCATGCTTTTTATGTGAACCCATCAGGCACTGAAGACAGATTGGTATTTTACAGTCTTTACAATATGTCTCACATTGGTATTTCTTGTGTGTTAGACATGATGGAAGAATAACTGTGTGTTCTTTTCTGAAAGTGTACTCTACAACTTCATGTCTCCTTGATTTATCAGCCATATGTTTTGGTATGCATGAGAGGCAAAGGTCAACGTGACAAAGATTGCAATGATGTTCTACAGGGTTTGAGCACAATTGGCAACGAATTACGTCCTGACCTTGGGCGGTAGCCATACCTATTGTGATCTAGGATTGGAATAAAATCATAATTACCCGGTAAAAGTACACAGCAATGATGCCATCATTGACATTTATAGAATTTTTAATTGTCATATTGATGCATATGCATAAATTATATTTAGATACTCTGTGATGTTGTACCATAAGCAAGTCAGTCATACAAATTCACAAATTAAAAAATTATCTATTAAGAAGATAAAAAAAAATAAGGAGATATTTTCAATGCTGCGCATGAAAAAGTTTTTAAATTTTTACCTTATTGGCTCCGCATTTAATCATTGACTTAAAAACAAAAAATACTTACTTTTTACTGTAAATTCTCTATAAAATTCAAAATTTTTTTTTACTTTCGTTTTAAGCTGGTGTAATGAATTTTCTAGATCAATTTTCTAGATCTTTTTTATCTTTGAGTTATCAGGTACATGTAGTCAGTGGTTTTAAATTTTTAAAGCTTAAAACTGGGTCATCATTACAGCTATATAGATAAGAAAATTGAGTTAGTCATGCATAAATCAGACCTTTAAAAATGGTCTGTTCCCTATTTGCAAGTTTGTTTAACTCCTTTAAGCTAACCTTATCCAGAAGCTCAAGTGAGCTTTTCAGATCAATATTTGTCTGTCGTCATTGTCGTCTTTTTTCTTGTCATAAACTTTTCACATTTTCATTTTCTTCTCGTGAACTACTTAGCCAATTTTAACCAAACTTGGCACAAAATATCCTTCACTTAAGGGGATTCAAAATTATTCAAATGAAGGGATACACTCTCTTATAATGGGAGATAATTAAGAAATAATGAAAATTAGATAGGTTATGTTTAAACAATCTCCTCCTCAAGAACCAGTTTGCTAGAAAAGATTTAACTTATTTGAAATATTCTTGACATAATGTAGATTCAAGTTTGTTGATACAGTGACCCAAATGGGTGGGTGTGGCCTGTAGAGATATATAAGGAAATATCTATAAAAATTCTTCTTAAGAACAGAAAAAACATAATTGTTATAATTTATACAGAAGCATCTTAGGTAGTCTAGATTCAAATCTGTTCATACACGTAACTGCAGAACTGTAGCATTATAGTTTAATATTTTTACAATTAGTGTTTGATTGATTGATTGATTGTATACTGTTTAACGTCCCTCTCGAGAATATTTCACTGATATGGAGACGTCACAATTGCCGGTGAAGGGCTGCAAATTTAGGCCTATGCTCGGCACTCAGGGCCATTGAGGAGGGAGGGATCTTTATCGTGCCACATCTGCTGTGACACGGGGCCTCGGTTTATACGGTCTTATCCGAAGGACCGCCCCATTTAGTCGCCTTTTACGACGAGCAAGGGGGTACTGAGGACCTATTCTAACCCGGGTTCCCACAGGGCCATATTTTCAATTAGTGTTTGATTATAACGTTAAAGATGCTGCTGTGCACAAAAAAGGTGCAATTCATTGTGCAAATTTTTTTCTGTGCAGTTAGGATCTATATCTCCACTTTCCAGCAGTGGTCAATGAACAGCTTTACAATCCTCAAGATTTGATATATTTTTTAATACAAATTGAATATTATTATTTGTTTTTTAATAATTTCATTCCACGCAGTTAAAAGCCTGCAGACTGCTGAGTCCACAATAGAGACTTTGAACCAACAGCTTGCTGAGATGGGGGCTTCAGACAGTCTCAACAGAGCCAGAGTTGAACATGAGAGAGTTTTATCAGGAGTTCAATAGAAACATGACAAAGAGGTCAAAGTTCTCAAAGAAAAGATAGAGGATCTCACAGATAAATTCAATGATATGGTAAGTATTTTACTTGTGTCAAAATTTATTTGTCATATAATATAAGAATAGTTTATCTTTGCTAAGGGACACAATTCAGAAATGGAAAATTAGTTTGTCAGCAGATATTTTTTAAAGATATGTTCAAAGTACTTTATTACAGTCCCTGAAACGTTCTACTTTCCCACCTGAACGGTGAACGAACGCTGAACGAACGGTGAACGAACGCTGAACGAACGCAGAACGAACGGTGTGTGAACGATGTGCGAACGGTGAACGCAACTTGATGAACGATGTGTGAACGGTGAACGGTGAGTGAACGCAGAACGCGAACGGAGCGCGAACGCGAGCGCAATGTGAACGGTGAACGAACGGTGAACGCAAGATGAACGATTTATTCGGAATGCCTTTGGTCTTTTCCTTGTATTGAAATTATTCTTTTATTCTATTATTCAAATGTCAAAAATAAATATAAATACACAATAGATAAACAAAAGAGGAATAATTAGATGAATAAATAAATAAATAATAATAATAAAAAAAATCTACACATACGTATGTTTAAATCGATATTTTAATAACATGATTTTAATCGCCGTCAAACGTGTATTTGTTTCCGCGTCTAGTTAAAAAATAAATTAATCTTATATAGAAAATAATTATGGTTATTCTTTTAACTAATAAAATAATGTGGAATTTAGAAGATAAAACTACTACTGAGATAAACAATAGATAAATAAATAAATTAATTAATAAATAAATTAATAAATAAATAAATAAATAAAAACATTTTTTTCTGCACATACCTATATCTTTAAATCGATATTTTAATGACATGATTTTAATCACCGTCAAACGTGTATTTGTTACCGCGTGTACTTAAAAAATAAATTAATCTACTTATATAGTGAATAATTATGCTTATTCTTTTCACTAATAAAAAAATGTGGACTTCTGAAGATAAAACTGCTACTTATAGAATGAATTAATTACATTGTACGGGGTTGAAACAACCGTACATGTATTTCCGTGCCAAAGCGATTCTGAGTAAAATAACGGATTTTTTTTTAAAAAATTCACAATTATCTGTTGACATTGACTGTTATCGTACTGCATAAAAATTCTCGTTTTATTCAAATTCTGCTGCAAAATATTCTTTATTTAATTGCCTTTTTATACTTTTATGACGATTATTTTAGCTAACTTCTTCATGTATCTGAGTGTAGACATTTCCCGGCCTTGATTATAGTCGGTCAAGATGTTGGAAAGAGGCATTCAAATTATTTGTAATACATGTGTAGATTAAATTTTCAAAACTAAATAAGTAATGTGTTGTCATAGTTTTTATTGAAGAGAGAAATGTTAGAGAGAGAGAGAGAGAGAGAGAGAGAGAGAGATAACCCCCTCGATTCTCAGATGTATGTTGTATAAAATAAAAATTCTAATTATTTGTCCTAAATATTCCAAGCAATAAAAGTAATAAAGGTAATCGTTTATTTTTAGATTAACAAATCCATTTGACAGAAATCATTGGCTTTTATTTTCCATCATCAAGTTCACACAGTTCACAGGAAGTCCGTGCTATATATGTGGTAGCGTGCTTGTGCTGTCAATCAAGATAATTCGACAGAATGGAAGTGTGGAAATCGCGTTTCACCGAACATGCCGAAGGCAAGGAGTCACTTAGTATTCCAAGAAATTTTAATATTTTTCCCTATCATTTCTAGATCTGATATTTGCATTCCTGCAGAAAAAAAAATAATTCGAATATATACTTGGAAGGATTCAGTTTTAAATTGAATGTGAAACATATTCCCTGCCAATTTAAAATACTACTGTCGGCACAAGTTTATTCTTAAATACTATTGTTTAATGACTGTTTGATGTTGGTTTTAAGACTGATTTTCTTGTGTTACAATAAAAATTAAATATTAATTAAAATATACTGAAAAAACTCAAAAAGAATTTTATTTTGGGAGAAAAGGCACCGGGGGGGGGGGGGTCTTAATTATACTGAAGAGCAAAAATCATATTTTTAAACATGTTAAGTACGGAAGGGAGGGATTTTTCTTCTCTAATAATAGAATATTTTAAACAGTTGGTCTTTTCTAAAATTTAAAACCACACCATCAACTTAATTAGCTCAAAAGATATTTAATTAACTTAATATGTGCAGTACTGTTCATAATTCCCAAACCTACATGTAGCTTAAATACGTGTAACTGTAGACATATTTTTTTTTATGTATTCTTGTCCTGTAAAAGACTTGGATTAATTATTATACATTCATTAATAATTTGTCCTCTTTAAAATTACATCAAATTGATGCCGTGCGTGAAGCATTTGTACATTGCCCTTTTTTGAATTTAATATTTTAGCATCGTTCTACATACATGTAGGTACTTAATGTATTGATTATTTTCCAGGGAATATTCATGAAATAAGTAACAGTTGAGTTATAATAATAGAAATATAAATATCATAGATATAAATTTTTGCAACGAAATAATTATTCTTTAAACACGATATCTAAGTTATTTAATTAAAAAACAAGTAAATCCTTACCATCAAAAAGATAAGTCCTTCACTTCGGAGTTCCGAATGACAATGAAGACTGAACGATAAGTGAACGGTGAACGCAAGGTGAACGCAAAGTAAACGGAACGAAGAGCGAACGGTGAACGTTTTGTAAACGGTGAACGCGAGCGCACGGTGAACGGTGAACGCAATACTGTGAACGAAGAGCGAACGGTGAACGCACGCTGAACGAACGGTGAACGAACGCTGAACGAACGGTGAACGAACGGTGAGCGAACGGAAAAATAGGAAAGTAGAACGTTTCAGGGACTGTATATATTACAAGTGCATGAATAAAGAGCTTGATTCATCAGTCCTGTGAAAATCATAAAAACTCAAAAACTTCTGTTTTCTCAACTTTTTGAGTTGACAGTGATTTCGGTTTTATGTAGAGTCTTTGCGACTATATGTTTATCAAAATTTAAATGACAATTTTCTGGTTTGGCTATGTATTGAGTTAACTTTTCTTATTACCATCACCCGATAATTTCTTTAGAGAATTAGTTCCTATCCTAAATTGAAAAAAAAATGTTATTCTGCTTGAATTTAAGGTAGGTTAAGGTCTTGAAGGAGCAGCGTCTTTGAGGCAGCGTCTTGTCTGGGCATGCACAGTCAGGAGACTACAAGGGAGACAATTCATGACGACTCCATGATGAACCTCGGTACCAAGAAAACTATAGACTTTGATGAAAGCCCAGAGCCTGTCAAGTGAGGAAGCAAAATAAGGAAGGAAAAATGTCTAATGCATCTAATAATTACCTTGGAAATTTTAAAATGTGTGATTGCTATTAAAACAACATTCATTTGTAAGAGTTAACAAGAAGGTTTGATTTAAAACTCTTCAGGCATTGTTTTTTTATCTACATTTTCAAGACTGCATTTGTATTGTTGCCACTGACAAGCTCAGTTTGTGCATTTTTATTCCAGCGAAGTAAAATACCTCCATTCACAGAACTTTCTACGGAGTACCTGTAAAGCCTGCAACATCAACCACCTCAATATTTACACTAGCCCCGATCATTCCACAGGTCCAGTCTAAAAGATGCGAGGTATTCGTAGGATTTAGAATAAAAATTTCTTAGTCTGTAGTATAACTAAGTGAGATAAATATGAGGAGTGGGCAGTGTGTAACATATATAGAGTCATTTGTTTGTATGTTCGTATAATGCAGCAAAAGCTCTATTATGATTTTTACACTGCAATGAGCAGTGCTATTTAATCAAAAAAATATGATTTAGTTGGTTCTACCTTAGAGTATTTGAAATTTATATTTATGGATTTTTCTAGACTGAATCGATCTCTATATACTATGCGGAAAACTTTTTAGCTTACCTGGAAAGAAGCATTGTCTAGTTAAATTTTTCTGCTAATATTTCTTCAATAGTGTTTTGTTATTTATGACAAAGAAAATGGAGGGTCAGAGGGTATCTTATGAAGCAATAATGCGATTACATGTAACTTTAACTTTTTGTACTTAAATTGTAATAATTACGTTAATCACTTTTAAATTCATCATATATTTATTATAAGAATTGAATTGTAATGAATAGTTTTCAAGTTAGAGGTTCTGACCAAACTGCGATACCTGTCCTTGTTTTATAATATTCTCATCCGAGGAACCAGTCTCCCACAGTGGGATTCAAACCTGCGACATAAGGATCAAGTCCTTACTTTGCGACTCTGGAGCAGACGCTCTAACCACTGCACCATATGGACAACTGTACAAGTTAGAGTTTCTTTTGCAACATTTCTTATAAGAGGAAATTACATATTGTCACAGATAGTCGAGCGGATTTACCTTTTTACAAATTTTAAATATAACTCAAACTCTTCTCTTTCTTACAATTTACATATTTAATGATTCATGATAAAATGTATAAATATCATTGATGTCGTTGTCCTTGTTACCAGTTGCACCTCTTGCTGTCCACCTCACAGGCTGGAGAATGGACTATAGGTTCCAAGGGTGGACTACATACTACACATCAAGGGCGATATACACTTGGTAACCTCACTATTGTACACCAGCTTTGACGTATGGCTGGAACCTGTTCCAACATATACACACAAGTTTTACTTACAAGCTCTAGTGGCTTTACACAAATATACTTTACACTCAATAGATCCTTATAATGAACACGTCTTATATAAGACTCAATTACACACACAGATGAGTAGTAAATATTATACGTACAACTCTTACAGAAATGCAATATATGAATTTCTTCTTTACGGATACACTATTATGACAGCAATTGTACATCGTACTTTGAATTAGTCAAATACATGTTACTAAACAGAGAAATACAATTAAACAAAACATACATGCTAAAAATGATGAGAAATGCTGTTACTTGATGCTTTAGGACCTTCATCCTTATTGCATGCTGCAGGGAAAGACTGCATGCACACACTGTCTAAGTAAACAGCCTTGTGATATGCTTTGAACTTTGTAGTATATGATAAAACTTTCTCTTTGGTTTTAGTATTCACAATCACATAATAAAAATTTTCTCGAAAATATTCACTAGTTTTGATGTTTCTTTTTGTTTTTTTTTTTAGATTGACAATGAGTTGAATATAGGTGCATTTTAAACATACACAATAAAGGTACTACTTGTAAGACTTAGATTAGCTGAATCATGAATTTCTGGCATGATTCTCCACATTTGACTTTGTTTTTTCCACACATGCAAGAAAATGATCAGACAAGGTATTTAATGTTGTTCTTTTTACCACGTAATCTTTCCTAATGATCATCATTCTAAATATTTGATAATTTTAATTATTCCAGTATCTCTGTTGCCAGTAAGAAGATTGTGATCGACATCAATGCTTAACCCACCAGCACATCCATGTTCTATATAACGGACAAATTTACCATCACAGTCTGTAATGTGGATCATGTTGTTTGAGCTGTCATCTATCAGTATTTGAGTATTGACATCAGTAGTAATCTGAAGCGGTGCAAATTCTGTGTATTTTGATTGTTTGGAGAGGTTGCCTGTATATTTGAATTTTAACCTCCCAGAAAAATTCACAACAACAACAGTCTTCCTAGCAAAGTCAGCAACACAAATATCACCATTGCCATTCTCAGTCATCAGCAGAGTATGTATGACATCAGTAGAAAACAAAGGCTGTTTCATACTATCAAATTGGATCTTCTGACTTTCCTTCATCTTGCCCTGGTTTGTGTACCTCACCACTCTACTCTGTGTTTCATCCATAGAACGCATACTCACCAGTAGATCTCAATTTAACGTATAACATAGACCGACAGGAAACCAGTCAGCTGTACTCAGTAAAACCTTTACTTTATCCTTTTTATACCTAAAAATGTCTGCATATTTATGATGAAAGTTACTTAGAGTAAATACTGGTTCCTCCTGTAAATTTATGGTGAGAGCCAGTACATTTTCATTGGTATGAATTGTTTTTACAATGGATCCTGTCCTGTCTATCTCTCTGATTGTTTTGTCATTTCCACTGGTCAGGATCTTATCTTTCCCCACACACTGTACTTTCCACAGCCAGCTGCCATCTCCATAGGGACTTTGTATTGTTCTTAATACTTTTGGATCATCCATCATCTTAAGTTGTTTAATTGGTGGATCATTGCTAGTTTTAAGAAAACCAATCATCTCAATTATTTGATCCTGATTAATAAAGCCAGGAAGTAGCTGTGGACAAGAAACTTTTTGTAATGTTGGGCCTTTTCGATAATTGGAATTTTTTGATTGATAGTTTATTATGGCTAACGCGTCAATACCTTCAAGAATATTTTTGTTATTCTGAATGATTTGTTTAAGTTCTTTTTCAGCTTTATCTGTCAAAGTCATGCTTTCTTTGCACTTCCTTGCAGCTTCTTTCTTTTGTTCATTTACTTTGTCTTTGAGTTGAATACTTGCTTCATGTACAGCTTTGCAGATTTGATCATCTTTTTTTTCTATGGCTGACAAAACTTTGTCAAACTCTGCAGTGCTTGTGATTGGGTCGACTTTTTTGTATTTTGTAACAATGGTGTTTTCCAGTTCTTTTGTATCAGCTATAATTTGCTTTTTATGTTCTTGAAGAATATTATTGATATCGGTACATTCATGCTTTTTATGTGAACCAATCAGGCACTGAACACATACTGGTACTTGACAGTCTTCGCAGTATGTCTCGCATCGGTTTTTCTCGTGTGTAAGACATGATGGAAGAATAAGACTTTCTTTTTTGGAAGTATATTCAACGACTTCATGTTTTCTTGATTTGTCAGCCATATGTTTTGGTATACATGAGAGGCATAAATCCACATGACAAAGATTACAGTGATGTTCTACAGGGTTGGAACACAATTGACAGCGAATAACATCCTGTCCTTGGGCGGAAGCCATACCTATTGTGATCTGGGATTAAAACAAAACAAAATTTACCTGCAGGATGAAGTACATAGTAATGATGTACATGTAATCATTGAATTTAATAGATTTAATTCTGATGTTGATGCATGTGAACACATCATTTTTAGACACGTATGTTGTAAGCAAGTCAGTTATACAAACTTACAAAAAAATAAAGTTACAATTCATAGAAATTAAAATGAATATTTACCATGCTGTACATGAAATGATATCTAAAATTTTGGATTATAGGTTCAGTATTTAATTTGTAACATTGATAATGAAAAAGTTTTAGAAAACTCAATCTGATACTTACGATTTCCTGTCAATTCTACATAAAATTCAAATTAATTTTTTGCTTTCGTTTTAGACTTGTGTAAAGAATTTTCTGGATCAATATACAGCTTCGTTCCCTTGTGCTATCAGGTAGTCAGGTGATTTAAATTTCCTAAGCTTAAAATGGAGTCATCGTTACAGCTAAATAGATAAACATTATGTTGAAACATTAGTTAGGCATGCACAAATCAGACCTTTAAAATCTGTCCCCTCTAATCTGCAAATTTCTTTTTCATTTCTTTTTTTTATTCGAGTACATGTAATCCGTTTAAATTGTGTTTTTGGATTATATATGGAATGATTTTTTTATATTATAAATTAAAGTGTAAAGAAGCTTTTTTTTATAACAATATAACATGATTGTACTTTTATAATATAAAATCAACTGTTCTGAAAAACTATGATAATTAATAGAGTATGACCGAGTGCTGCTTATGTAAAATCATTAAAATCGTTTTACATAATTTATTAAAATATATTATACAATTATTGACATTTGATGAGATCTACTCGTGACTATACGGACCTGGGGCCCGTTTCATAAAAGGTACGCCCAGCCGTAGCGCTACACCGGTGTAAAGTCGGGATTAGCACGAAGAGTTGCATTTCATTAAAGAGCGTATCGTTATGCCTGACTACATTTAAGCCATAATTTTACGTCTACTCATGGGTAGGCGAAAGTTAAGACGTAAAGTTAAAATTAAGCAATTTTACATATTTTAAAACAAGTTAGCGAGTTCTAAAGAAAACGTACAGTTCTAAGGAGTCGTCGTTTAAATAAAAACATGCATTATTTAATTATACATACTATGAAGAGAGAGAGAGGGGGGGGG
>PRKT01000404.1:429452-484016 GCA_003671525.1 Saccostrea glomerata
CAGAGCAAATAAATTCACTGTATCAAGGTCCCAAAAATGATTTCACAATAGTATGACAAAGTATATGTACTTAGATCTAGAACACTATTAGCATTTGTAAATCTGTGTGTCTGCATGTACTTTCATAATTTTACACTTACACTTTTTTAATCAATTCTTTAAAATATTCTACAGTCCTGATATTGCTTAAAATTTCAAAAAATCTAACACACTATTCAGTTATCATTGTCAGAAGTCAAAGGTTTAATATTTCCGAGGTATGATTTCTACAAATCCTGTTTGTAAAAATAGATTGGACACAAGCATATTATAATTTGGAAAAATAAATTCATACAAACAATTTTCTTCAAATATACTGAATTTTATAAAAAATAAAATACCAGTACCCAAAACGGCACATATATTGCACAGTAGTATTTGATTCAATGTCATGTACATGTAATATGTGCAACTGTGCATCCAAGTTTTCATGGTTTTGTTTGTTTTTATTGTCTTATATTTCATTATACAGTCAGTTCACAGGCGCTTGTTCATACAGTAAGCTTAGATTTCTACTATATAATAACGTGTTATTATATAGTAGAAATCTAAGCTTACTGTATGAAACAAGCGCCTGTGAGTCAGTTACCTAATCCGAGATTCCTCTGACTCTAACCCCTGCTTTTATATTGTAACTTGTGCGCACAAGTCACAATATAAAAGCGGGGGTTAGAGTCAGAGGAATCTCGGATTATCAGTTACCATGCAGGTACACACAGGTACATGTGATACCTGAATAGAATTATGAATAAAAAATACTTACACATTGTAATTGGGATCGGTCGGGGACTACCACACCACTACATTTATCTCTCGATCTCTTTTTCAAAGACATCTTGAAGGGAACAACGAAAATCCTCTCGGCCTTCGCCCCCATACCACCCTGATTTCCTCATATTTTCTTTTCTACGAGTAGCTATACGTGTAATACTCATCATGTCCAGATCAACCCTTTGGCTTTTCTTAAAGATTATCCCAACTTTGTCAACTGTTTGTCATCAAATTCTGAGTCTCTTGAGGTAGAATTTTCCTAAACAAGATGTTTCAAAACAAGAAGAAAAACTGCAGATTTCATTGTCTGCCATCTTGTTTACAATTTACACATTTTGTATTCTTCAATGCCGAAGAGCTCCTCCAAGGGAAATAACTCGGATAGAGAAAAAGCACATCTAGCCCAACTTTATATTGTAATAAAACGTTTATTTTTCATTTACCCATAAATGTTTAAAATGATATTTGCAAAATAACATTTCTTGAATCTAAATCTTCCTACTAGAATTTTCACATCACTTGTCAAAGTCTTTAAATATTAAGTCTAACAAGGGAGGTAACGAGGACTAATTATTCACTTTTTGGGCATCAGAAAATTAGAAATTGTAAAATTTTTGTGACCTTGGCTATTTTTTACATAGTTTTGATTGTCATGAAGGATATAAAAAATATGAACATAAACAGCTTTGTCTAGTAAATATTTTTTTGATATTATTGATAAATAGCAAAATCCACTATAATTTACACATTCTAGTTCTGTTTCCATGGCAACCGGATAAACTACCATGCTTTCTCTCATATAGTCAATCTTTCCATTCATTGAAGTTTCAGTAAGAAAAAAATTAGCTGAATCGAAGACATGGCGTGGCCACGTCAATTTGATATTTACGTAGAATTGGTATTAATATTTTAATATTTTTTTCTAAGAAGAAAAGATTGACTTATTAGAAATTTTTGTTAGAGATTTCTTCGACCACCATTTCTTACGTATTGGCAATGCATTCATATGCATTTTATTGTTGTATTGCATGTATAAGATTTTGTAAATCGACTATACATATACATTGTATTGCTATATTTATACCCCTGCTTGAAAAGCGGGAGGGTGTATAGTAATCGGGATGTCCCTCCGTCTGTTACGCTTTGGGGTACTCATCTCTTATCAGCATCTCCTCTCATACTTTTGAATAAGATTTGATGAGACTTTCACAGAATTATTATACATATTGCCATTGTGCCTTATTTTACTTTTAGACCCGACACGTATTTTGAATTTTCCATTAACAGCAAAATATGGACACTGCCATTATAATATATTCATATGGGTGGTGGGTTGTATCATTTAGTAAGGTCATTGCTCACAGAACTTCTAGTTATATGATGGTTGTCCCGTAAAATCGTGGACAAGTTGTCTAGTATGAAAAATAAACATCACTGCATTTTGAAATTTTCACCATTATTTAGTACATATTTAAGTAATATACACAGAAAATTCCGATAAATATATGCATAAATAAACAAATTTTATGCCATGTATTGTTTCACCTTACGGCGCATGGATTATAACATCAAAGTGTCTAAAACAGCGTCACGTTTTATCTCTGCTGAAAATGAAGTTGGATGAGTCCGACATAAATCTAGGAATTTCATTGATACACATTCTTTAGTCTCCATAAACATCCGAAGAACCAATTGGCACCCTCATGCGATCTTCTGAAAATTTATTAGTAAGTTACCTACAATATTCTCACCATCTTTAAACTAATAGAAAATCTCATATCGGCGGTCTACAGTGACGGCGTCTTTTGCTATTACATTAGGAGTTTGTCCATATGTTTTGTACTCCCAGGGACTCGATCAGAAAAAAACTTCGCTAGGAAATCTCCCATTTCATTTGCATACTTAAGATATGGTTATATTTTAAAAATCTTTTTTCTTCTATGGTCATTTCAAGTCTCTAAAGGTTGAGTATGATTTCAGTTTTAGAGTCTTTGCAACTATATGTTTATCAAAATTTAAATGAAAATTTTCTGAGTTGGCTTTTATTATTTCCATCACCTAAAAATTTCTTTTAAATGAACGAATAAATTGTTTTTCATAACAAAACATTAGTTACTATCCTATACTGAATAAAATTTATTTGGCAATGTCAACAACAGTTCGTCAGCTGACAACTTCCACTAACACTTCAATTTGTCTTAGGGATAAACACTTAAAACAGAGCCACCAAAAGGTGGTTACGCCTTTAATCAAGGTCCATGGAAGTTCTATATTTCTTAAATGTCTTACGTCACCGGAAAACCAGTTACTACGAGGGACGTTCAATAAATAATGTCATTAGCTCGATGACATACAACATAGAAATTGTATGACATTAAGCTTGAGGTTCTCTCATTATTGAATCTTTAATGGATTGGTAACAGTTGATTTGACCAATTTTCATCGCATTATTTCATTGTTAGAAGCTGGGTTATGGGTTTTTCCTTTGCTTGTTTTTTTCCTCATTGTATTGTAAGATTTCTTACTTTTATTCGATAATTTTTCATTTGTATCGTGTTCTAGTGCTACTTATTTAGTTTGTTACGAAGGACTTTATTGGTCAAGATTTATCCCGTCGTCTCAGGCCACGATCTGAAGTTCCCATTAGATCTTTCCCAGTATGGGCGAGAATTGTACATATTGGCCTTGGTTTGCGACGATGGGTTTAGCATGTATAGTTTTGAAAATAAATGAGACGTTCCGAGTGCCCCTGAAAAGCAAACTGACACCTATATGTATTTGCATGCATGTTAGAGAACAGATTTAACGATAAAAAGGGAGCGCTGGCAGATTGCAAATAAATAATGTGTTCTCAGAAATCTTTTCCGAGAAGAATAAATAGTTTGATCTTGACTGGTACTACCCCAGTCTGTTCCCTCTGCACCCCCCCTCCCCCCTCCCCCCCTGAAACAGAGTTTTCTGGTTTATGGTGAATTTATTTTACTTCTGGTCGCTGGTCATCTTGGACATGAATATTCTCCTCTGCATGGAAAGTGTAATAAATAATCTAATTCAACTAAATTTGCCACCCCCTCCCTCTGAGAAGTTTATCAATATTCACGTAAAAAATTGGGGCCACTTCACTCAAAACGTACCAAGCTTGTTTAAACACTGTATTGTAACCAATGAATACATTCGAAACGATATAAATCAACAAATTGTAAACAATCCTTGGACTCAATACCAATGAAAAATTATCAAGTACAAATAAAATAAGTATAGGTTACATCATAGATGCCGAGTAGTATTGATTATATCGTTTTCATGGGGCGTGAAAATCGAGGCCGCGATTTCCACGCCCCATGAAAACGATATAACCAATAGTACGAGGTAATCTTTGATATAAGCAACTTGTCGCATGTCTGATGACGTAAATTTCATTGAGACTGTCAAAATTCAATAAAACAATTTTGACCTGATTTCTGCCTACTGTAGTGATATATGATGGGGCGTGGAAAGTATTATCGCATCTGTGATATTGGATATATCACCACAGAAAGATCAAAGAAAAACACCGCAGATATGCGACAATCATACAATACAAAATCAATAAGAAATGATTCAATGCATATAAAAAATATAGAATGCAAATAAAAAAAAATACTAATCAAATGATATTTTTACAATACAAATAAGAAATTATTCAATTCAAATAGAAAAATGAAATACAAATGGAAAAAAAATATAGAATATAAATAAGTTTTATACAACACAAATTAAAAAAATATATATAACACAAATGGAAACAGAAAATAGAAATGGATAAGAACGAACATTGCAACGTTTGCCATATCAGGACACGTCATAACTGAGATTTACGTAAGGGGTCGAAGAAAGAATTCTTTAAATGAGTAATACAGCGGACAAATACGTGCTTACTTGTTGTACTTACACGCTAGATATAATACATTGACATTCCGTCCTGAATATAACTGGACGATTAACAAAGAATAAAAAAAAATTGGAATTGTTTTTTTTATTCTTCGAATTTTAAGTACATGTGTACAACCCTGTTGAAATATGAAATCCCAATTCAATCTGACTGTTTATTGAATAATTGTAGAATGGAGAACTTTATTCTAAATGGACTTGGATTTCTTATAATTACCACATCAATACAAGTACAAGCATTGGACTGTTCGTCAGACAAACGCTGTATGTGTCGTAACATTAACGGACAAATATGGGCAAATTGTAAAAAACTCCGTCTAGAAACAGCACCGTCATTTAGTAGTGAAGTCATGGGAATAAATCTGGCTGACAACATACTCCAAAATTTTCCTACAAATCTTCCTGTAAATATCCTATATCTAGATGTCTCGAAAAATAATCTTATTAACGTAACAAAGGACTCACTAACCCGATATAGTATTCTGAGAAATTTAAGTATTTCGGAAAACTTGCGTCATACGATTGAACTGGGTTCCTTTGCAAACTCTTCAGATTTAGTGCATCTTGACATTTCCGGTAATCAGGAACTGACTCTTGAGGTTATGCCCAACATATCAAGTGATTTAAGAAATTCTTCTTCCATTCGAGTATTAAATTTTGAGAAACTACAGTGTACATACGGAGTGAGTTTCATTATTAAAAGATATCACACGGCTTTCCTAAAGCATACACATTTAGAGGAACTAAACCTGGCTTATAATCGAATCAACAGCCTGGAATCGGGTGTTCTCACCGAGTTACCAAAGTCACTAAAATATCTTAATCTAGCCAATAACGTACTCAGTTTTGGGATTTATCTGCTAGAATTTGGCGATTTATCTAATATTATCACTATCAATGCGAGTTTTCAGTCCTCTTTTCATCAAATACGACTCATAGATTTTTTTCACAAGCTGTAAAGATACAAAGCCGGGCCAATGTGCGAATTTAACAGAAAACCAACATGGGGAATCGACAGTTAAAAAGCGAATAACTTTATCTTTACTTACAAAAGTAAATATAACAGTCTTCCTTCCACCTAGCTTAAAAACGTTATACTTTCACGATAATTTGTACAAAATGACTCTTCAAAACTTTGTTTTCAAATCTGTTAAAGCACCTGTGTTGTCAAGAATTTATTTTCAAAACAACATAATCTATGAATTAAATGGTCCCATTACCGGCATAGAAAGTGTCGTTCATGCAGATTTCTCAAATAATTTTTGCAGCTATATTTCGCCAGGGTTATTCAAAGATTTGAAAAATATATCTTACCTCGATCTTTCCAAAAATGCTCTAGGTGAGAATCTGGAAAATGATGTTGAGGGAGAAATTTTTCAGAATCTGTTCATGTTGAAAACTTTGAACCTAACACGAAACAGAATTGTACGACTTCCTATTAAAGTATTTCGGAACCTCATGCAACTGGAAAATCATAACCTCAGTTTTAATTCTTTGAGTAAGTTTACAGTACCAGTCAGTCATATGAATCGTTTGTCTCACCTTGACCTCTCAAATAACTAGATATCGTTCTTGAGTAGAGAAATCAGAGACATGTTAGATGCAATTTCCCAAAAGAACATTCTGTCATTGAACCTGAAGGGCAACGAACTGAGATGCGACTGTGAGAACTTGGATTTTGTGAAATGGATTACAAGTTCAAAGAATATTAATTTTCGTCATTTTGATGAATATGTGTGCTCTTTTTCAAATTCCTCAGGGATTCCATTCTCAGAGATCGAAAACCGTCTTCAGATGTTGGAAAAACAGTGTTCCTCGTACACTCTTATTATCGTCATTATGACGTCATTAACAATCGCTGTCTTGACAATCACCATCAGCCGTATTCTTTACAGATATAGATGGAAACTTAGGTATATGTATTATGTGGCGAGGGAAAATTATAAAATTAATGTTTACAGACCAGATGCCCTGCCAAACGCGTCGTATCACTTTGATGCATTCGTTTCTTATGCTGATGAAGACAGAGTATTCGTCATCAACCTCGTGAAGCACTTGGAAAGGGAATTCAATTTAAGGTTGTGCATACACCAACGTGATTTTATCCCTGGAACAGGCATAGCAGACAATATCACCAATGCCATTCATAATAGCAGGAAAACCTTCTGTATTATTACGTCACATTTTCTAGATTCATACTGGTGCATGTTTGAACTAAACATGGCACGCATGGAGGCCATTTATTCCCGAAACGGTGAAAATATTTTGTTTTTGGTTGCGCTAGAGAAAGACGTAATGAACAAAATACCATTTTCATTCATAGATTTAATCAAATCAGAATCGTACATAGAATTCCAGGAGAGCGGGGACGACGAGGAAGTAACAGTCTTTAGATCAAAACTAGCAGATACACTCAGACAATCGATTTAGTTCTTTTAAAGGTTTTAGTTTATTTAAAAAATCATGCTTTCGGGCTTGTACATAACCGACAGTATTTTCGGAAGGTTACTGAAATAGTGATCAGTAATCCGATGCTAGATATTGGACGTCATCGTAGAAAAGTTACAAATTATTCACGTTACATGTATACAATATTGTAATATTTTAGGACTTAACACGTCATCATTGTTATGTAAACATATGTAATGATTGTATTTCTATTTTCTTTTACAACATTCGTTGAGAAGTTTATAATTAGCACAATCAACCGCTTCAAGATTTATATTCATAGAAACTTTGAATTCTTGCCATAACATATTCCATTTTTGAAGCCAAAAAAATCATTTTTTTTCTTTGTATATGAGTTCTTTACATTTGTACTGATTAAAATCTCAGAAAGAAAGTGACACCGCATGCGGCGTTTGACGCTAGAAAGTGTGCTAAAGCAGACAGGATGGCATCTGCAGGGAGTTCCTTTAGATAAATCAGTTAAAATTGAAAACAACAAAAAGCTTTTAAATTCCACTCATGAAAACTGCTGCAAATAGATTAACAAACATTAAAAAATATATTTACTATAGATAGCCACCACATTAAGTTAGCAGCAAACAATAAGTTTTAAAATTCTTCCACAAAACTTAGCCAACCAGATGTTGAGTGGATTTGATATAGACACTACGAAACTGGATAATTACTGAGCGATATGACTGCTAATGACTGTTTGTTATTTGATTTATACATGTAACTTGGGGATTACTCCTGTGGCAACATCACAGACTGCTTTTTGTGATGATGAATTTCATATATGGGCAAAAATGGTGCGCAGTGCACAGCTGGAAATTGGTTTAGGGACACAAAGGTCATTCAGGGGTCTTTTCATGATACAAAAACATTTGTCAATCCCACTCTTTTGGAAATAATGGTATACTATATACACTAGTACCGATCCGGCAAATGTTCAATTCATAAATAACAATTAGCAAGTGGTGCGTTAGCAGTTTTGTTTTGTGTATATATGGCTGTTTAAAAAGTATTAAATCTCACTTCACTTCACAGACCATCAGACAATTTATTTCTCGAGATATTTTATGATTTGAATTTTTTTTTTCAGTCCTTTTGTCTTCAGTAATAAGATTATGGTCAATATCAATGCTCAATCCTCCAACGCACGGGTAATTCATATATAACAAAGAAAATTTCCAGCACTGTCTATGATGTGGACTACGTTGTTTAAGCTGTCGCATATCAGTATTTGAGTATTTTCATCGGTAGCAATGTGCAATGGTTTAAATTCTTTGTGGGTTGATTTATTGGTAAAAATGCCCTGATACTTAGATCTTAATCCCCCAGAAGAATCCACGACGACAACAACCCTTCCGAAAATATCAGAAACACAGATGTCACCATTACAATTCACAGTCAATGGAAGCATTGTTTCAACACCAGTAGAAATCAAAGGGATCCCCTGACTGTCATACTGTATCTTCTGAATCATTTTGGTCCCTGACTATCTAACTACTCTACTATGTCTGTAGTCATCAGAGCTCATGCTCACCAGAAGCGTTCCTCTTTTTGTACAATATAGGCCAAGGGGAAAGTGAGCTATGCAAAATAATACTTTAACGTTGTAATCACTATAGGTATAAATGTCTGAACTTAAACGAGGAAACGTCTCAACTGAAAATAATGGTTCCTGTTGTAAATTGATGGTTAGTGCTATGACTGCGCCCTGCGTAAAAATTGATTTTGAAATGCACCCAGCCCTGTTCATCTGCTTCATATAACATTTAAGTGATCAAAATATCATCTTTCCCCACACATTGCACTCCCAACAGCATTTGTTTATCCCCTACTGTACTTTGTATTGTCCTGAGTAATGCTGGTTCTTCCATAATTTTAAGTATTAAAGAATGTCTCATAGGGTCTTTGCCCGTCTGAAGATAACCTAACATCTCAATGATTTGGTCTTGTTTTACCTTATCAGGAAGTAACTCTAGACAAATAATTTTGGGTATTTTTTTACCCTTTCGGTACTAACAATTTCTTGATTGGTAGTTCATGATGGCTGAAGTGTCATTATATTTGAGAATATTCTTGTTCTCTTGTATGATCTGACTGATTTCTTTCACAACTAATTCTCTACTTTCTTTACTCTGTCTTTCAAATTCATCCCAGTGTTTGGTCACCTCCTCCTTGAGAGGAATGATAGCTTCATGTACCTTTTGACATATTTTCTCTTCTTGCTCTTCTATTTCTACTAAAACTTTTTCAAAATGTGCAGCGGTTTCAGTTAGGTTGATACTTATGTACTTTGAAACAATGTCATTTTCCAATTCTTCTGCATCAGATGAAATTTGCTGTTTCAATTTTTGAAGAATTTCATAGATATGGATAATTTCATGCGTTTTGTGTGAACTATTCATGCATTGGACACATACTGGTTTTTCACAGCTTTGGTTGTATATATTGTTTAACGTCCCTCTCGAGAATTTTTCACTCATATGGAGACACAGCTTTGGCAGTATGTCCCAAATCGGATTTTAGTGTGTGATTGACATTAAGGGAGAGCTTGCTTATGTTTTATTCTTGATAAATATTCGACAATTTCATGTTTTCTCGGCCTGTCACTCATGTGTATTGGAATACACGAGATTCAGAGGTTCACATGACAGGTTACAGTGATGTTCCATGGGGTCTGAACAAAAGCGGCAACGAATGACGTCCTGTCCTTGGGCGGCAGCCATTCCTATTGTAAAAGACAACAAATAATTAAACCACATTTACATGCCACTGGATAAGAATTTGTTATCATTCTTCAGTAACGTATAATTTCGATTCAGTCTAATAAGGAATGCTTATCAGTAAAACACCCCACATTGTCAGTAGAACATTATTTCTATGTGCAAATGTACAGATCAACTGAAATATGTTTTATCTGCTATATCTTGGGAAAACTGACACTAATAGAAAATCAATACCACCAACCAAATTCTAACAAGAAATCTTTTTTGTGTGAGACCACAACTTTTTAAAGAGACCAAATTTGAGGCAAACCTGTTTTTAGGTCAAGCTAAATTTGGTTTGGAGTCAAATTATAGGTCAGTTTCTGGCTAGTCGAGGTTTAGTCGTATGCCCTTTTCATGGCGGGTACATGTGACAGGAATAGATAAATACCTTCTACTATCAGTTTTTTTTAAGTATTTTCTTTTGAAACATTTATAATTTAATTTTTATGTGTAACAATTTATACTTTTTGCCTTGATGTTTCCTTTTTACCAATATTGTGAGCAATCTTTGTTAAGTTTGTTTTGACATATTGTCGGTCAATCTACAATACAAAAGTCAGGTCGGAATGTGTATAAATTATCTGTTCAAGTGCAGTGTCAGTATGTAATCCAAATAAAA
Organism: Saccostrea glomerata; assembly: GCA_003671525.1. NCBI lineage: Eukaryota > Metazoa > Mollusca > Bivalvia > Ostreida > Ostreidae > Saccostrea > Saccostrea glomerata. The sequence continues at coordinate 440,037 of PRKT01000404.1, forward strand.
AAAATACCCCAGATGTTTGTCTAGATTTTAACAAACCAATTCAAATGTCAAACAAAAAATAATTTGAAATGAGGACATCGTTCTGTTTCGTGACAGAGAATATTAAAACAAGTGTATATCTATATATTCCAATTTATGAACTTGTAAATGGTGTCATATTTTCCTTTTGGTATTTAAGTAAGAGGAATTCGACTATTTAAGATTTAAACTGGTAAATGCATGGATGAATTCTAACAAACCTCAGGTACATACTTGCATCAAACGAAGCTCAGGTACATTATGTATCTATGTTGTGTGAATCAAAATTTATTCTTGGGAATTTTTTTTTCTTGGTGCAATGAAACATCGCATTTCATGAATTTATTACCTCTTTTTTGAATCAAAATATAATAGAATAGATTTGATGATTTTTTACTGCGTCTGAAATTATTTATTTCTGTTCAGATTTGTTCTTTTTCAAGTGGAATATAAATACTCTATGCGTTGAAAGGTGATTTTGTCATATATTAATACCGTATCATTTGTCATATCATCTTGATTTGCCCTAATTTTAAATTGTAATTGAATATAAATTCACTATCACTAACTATCTCTTTCTAGAATAGGAAATAACTTTATTTCATATTTTTTTTTTAGTTTTATATGCCTGTTTGAAAGATGTTATAGAAATTTTGGACCGGTTGTAACCGGTAACGCTCAGTTTGGAAACTAAAATGAGCTTCGAGCTCGCTGTATAAAATTGCTGCAATTGGGTTATTCTCTAGTTTCATTTAATATATCTACTTATTTTTCTGATTTATTTTTTTTCAAAAATTGATACATGGATTATTACTTATTGAATCAAAATCAAAATATAAAGCTTATTTTCTTTAATATTGCAAGGGTTGTGTAAATATTGAAATAAATAAATATTCAGACTTACTTCATCTGTCCTTAACTGGCAAGAGCACTATTTTAGGTCCTTCTTGTTTTTAAAACTCAGATAAACACTGAATTACAGTTGAGGTCTTACATTGAAAAAAATATATAAGTGGAAACGAGTTTCTTCCACATACTTATGTAAGCATTTTAAATGCCACTCTTTTACCTTGTGTACCTCTTTAAGGGAAATCCGTCATTGTCTGTTCATAAATATGTTTTATGAGCAAATAACAACGTTCTCCAGGAAACAATCATAATATTTGTCAATTGTAGAAAATTACACGTAATAAATTTATATACAGACTGCATACTTGATTTATTATTCTTGTAGCCAAATATGGTTGGAACATGGATGATATATTTTTATGTCCTCGTAATCGAAGATTAGAAGAATACATTTTTTATCATGTCCGTCTGTTTGTCTGCTTGACTGTTTTGTTGCTTGTCAAAAAAGAAAAAAAAATCTTTTACCGTTTCCATAACTTAAACTTGGTTGGGGTTTTCATATTTCACAGGTGTATTTATTGTGTCAATACCTTCTTTTGTTTCAACCAAATTTGACCTCATTACAGTTACCTTAGAGTCTGACTCACTTTCGCAAACATTGCTGAACTTTAACCAGATTCAAAACGTTTGCAAAGAAACTTCTGCTGTTTGGATACACTTTCACATTTCTTCATATTTTTTCGTTATTAGATTAGACAAACTGAGACATAACCTGATAAATTTTTCTTAAATTGAAACACATCGAATTTTAAGTATCCTTTGTACATTGATTTGATGATATTTTTCCTGACAAGTCTTGTCTATGCTTAAAAAAGCAATACTTTACAATTAGCTAATTAAAGTTATAGATTTTTGAGGCAGGAATTTAAATTAAAAACAAGTTTTAATTCAAAGAATTATATAGATTTAATCCTTTTCGTTTAATTTCCCAGGAATGGTTTTTACTAAATCTGATTTGAAGTGGCAAAATGAATATGAAAAGTGTGAAAATTTTCACAGACAGACAGGTAGAGAAGAGATATCAGGTGATTAGAAAAGCTTCCAACTCAGATTAAACCTGGGTCCTATCCTTAAGTCGGGCCAATTTCACAGTTTTGATAAAAGGTTTAGTATTCATTACAGTCTGCTTGCGAGATGTCGAGAAAGTCCTTTGAGCAAAGCTCAGTAGAAAGCTATTACAAAGTTACCGTCTAAAGCTATATATGTATGACACTACGCTGTGTTGAAAGATGAGTGTTACAAGGATTGCCTGCTGCTTTCTTTTTTGTGTTATTAGAATAAAAAAGATTATTTAAGATTACAGAACTCACCTTAAAGAATATTTTCTTTACGTCAGGCGAAGTCCGACAATTAACTAACATTTTAGAAGTTAACATCCCAATATGCAAATTTATGCAAATTAGATCTAACAGAGCTTGCAGTTACTTGGAAATAGACCTATCTGAAAACTTTAAACAAGTCGCCCATAAAGAAAATGTAATTCAAATCCAGTATCTGAAGCACGTTTGAGAGAGTTCATACCTTGATGCATTATTTATGCAAAATTTGGTTAAAATAAGCCTCATAGATTCTTGGTGTTAAATTAATATTTTTTACCTGGTCCTTTTTCTCGAAAATTCAAGTGGGATCGAGCATACGAAGCAAGTCTGTCAGTGTGCATCCTTCGATAATTTATCAATGTAAATTGGTCATCATATGGCCCATAGTTACTTGGAAATGATACCTGAACCAAAACATTAAGCTGTTCACTCAGAAAGTAGGTCAGATTCAGCGACTAAAGCAAATCTATCAGTGTGCATACTTAAATGTAAAATCCATGCAAGTTTGGTCATCAAAGGGCCCATAGTTACTTGAAAAAAAGAACTGCACCAAAAACAACATTTTCACTCATATACAAAATGTAGGTCATATCCAACATCCAAAGCAAGTCTAGTTGTATGCATCATTAGATGTATTATCCATGCAAGTCTGGTCATCACAGGATTCATAGTTACTTGGTATGAGAACTGCACCAAAACATCAACCTGTTCACTCATCCGAAGCAAGTCTGGTTGTTCTCATCATTAGATTTTACACCCATGCAATTTTGGTCATCATAGGGTCTTTAGTTACTTGGAAATAAGACTTTCACCCAAAACTGCACCAAAAATGTTAATCTGCTCCAAAAATATTAACCTGGTCAATCCTTTGCTGAAATTGCAGCATCTGAAACCTCATCTTGTACAATGAAACACACTAGAATCATGTTCAATGCATGTATGATCAATATAGGGCATAGAACTAATTACAAAGACAAAAGCCCCATAAACCTTAGTCTGGGACGCCAACACCGACGCCGAGGATATCGCATAAGCAAAGCCCCCCCCCCCCAACCCCCCACCCCAACCTCGTTGAGGAGGGTTAAAAATACACTGACTACGATCAATAATATTCAACATCTCTTGAAACTTTATGTTTATTTCATAAAAAAATAATTAACAAACTTTTCAAAATTTACAACCGTTGAAAGAAATAAACGGTATACATTCTCAATTATTTGTTTATACAAAAAAGATATTGAAATTATAGAAAAAATTCTGGATTAATATTCGTACTTTTTTAGCAAATCTTATATCAAATAAAGGTTGAATTGACGAGTATTGTTCCTTTACTAAAAGTTATAACTGTTTGATTTTAGTATTTCCCCAAGTCTAGATATAAAGACTGAACAATCGCCCGATTTCTCACCATCCTGGTATTCCAGATATGACTCGTCCTTAACTAGGTCCATCAGATAGAAAGGCATATTTTTCATGGCTTTTTTCTCTAAGATTATTAGAAACAAAACGTTTCCGCCGTTACGAGAATAAATGGCTTCCATTCTCGCCATATTTAATTCAAACATGCACCAATATGAGTTTAAAAAAGGTGACGTCATGATGCAGATAGTTCGTCTGCTACAGTGAATGGCGTTTGTTATATTATCCATTATACCTGTACCTGGAATAAAATCTCTATGATGAATACACAGTCGTAAGTCATATTCATCTTCAATCATTTTTACAAGTTTAACGACAAATTCCTTGTCTTGATCAGCGTATGAAATAAAGGCATCAAAGCGGTAAGAACGTTGATTGACGTCATAACCTTCAACCTTGTGACCTTGATATTTTTCCTTAGCGACATAATACATATATCTGAGCTTCCATCTATATCTAAATACGATTCGACTCACTGTTGTTGTTAAAGAAATAATTATCAATGACGTCAGCATAACAATTATGAGTGTAAACGAGGAACATTTTTTCTCCATTCGTTGAAGTAAATGTTCGATGTCAGTCAATGGATATTCTTTAAATTGTTCAAATTCACACGTGTAATTTTCTAACATCAAAAACTTTGTCTTTGAATTATGTAGCCACTTTACAAAATACAGATTATCGCAGGAGCACTTTAGTGGGTTGCCCAACAAATTAACATAAGTATCTTTATCTTTTGCTATCGAATTTAAGGCTTGTATGGTATGTGATCGCACGAAGGCCAACTGATTGAAAGATAGATCTAGTACTGTCAGATTTTTCATATGGTCGATTTGAACTGTAAATTCGGTTAAAGAATTAAAACTTAGGTTTATATTTTCCATCCGATCATTTCGTTGGAAAACATGATCTGAAAGTCTGTATATTCGGTTGAAAGATAAATCTAAAGACTTAATTTGGGTTTGATATAAAAATATTTCTCCATTCTTATCTTCATCAAAAACGTGTCCTAGTGCATTATTGGGTCTCATACCAAGTAACTATGAACCCTGCGATGACCAGACTTGCATGGATAATACATCTAAGGATGCATAAAACTAGACTTGCTTTGGATGCTGGATATGACCTACATTTTGTAAATGAGTGAAAATGTTGTTTTTGGTGCAGTTCTTATTTTCAAGTAACTATGGGCCCTATGATGACCAAACTTGCATGGATGTTACATTTAAGTATGCACACTGATAGACTTGCTTTAGTCGCTGAATCTGACCTACTTTCTGAGTGAACAGCTTAATGTTTTGGTTCAGGTACCATTTCCAAGTAACTATGGGCCATATGATGACCAATTTACATGGATAAAATATCGAAGGATGCACACTGACAGACTTGCTTCCGATGCTCGATCCCACTTGAATTTTCGAGAAAAAGGACCAGGTAAAAAATATTAATTTAACACCAAGAATCTATGAGGCTTATATTAACCAAATTTTGCATAATGCATCAAGGTATGAACTCTCTCAAACGTGCTTCAGATACTGGATTTGAATTACATTTTCTTTATGGGCGACTTGTTTAAAGTTTTCAGATAGGTCTATTTCCAAGTAACTGCAAGCTCTGTTAGATCTAATTTGCATAAATTTGCATATTGGGATGTAAACTTCTAAAATGTTAGGTAATTGTCGGACTTCGCCTGACGTAAAGAAAATATTCTTTAAGGTGAGTTCTGTTATCTTAAATAATCTTTTTTATTCCAATAACACAAAAAGAAAGCAGCAGGCAATCCTTGTAACACTCATCTTTCAACACAGCGTAGTGTCATACATATATAGCTTTAGACGGTAACTTTGTAATAGCCTTCTACTGAGCTTTGCTCAAAGGACTTTCTCGACATCTCGCAAGCAGATGGTAATGAATACTAAACCTTTTATCAAAACTGTGATATTGGCCCGACTTAAGGATAGGACCCAGGTTTTATCTGAGTTGGAAGCTTTTCTAATCACCTGATATCTCTTCTCTACCTGTCTGTCTGTGAAAATTTTTACACTTTTCATATTCATTTTGCCACTTCAAATCAGATTTAGTAATACCATTCCTGGGAAATTAAACGAAAAGGATTAAATCTATATAATTTTTTGAATTAAATCTTGTTATTAATTTAAATTCCTGACTCAAAAATCTATAACTTTAAATATCTAATTGTAAAGTATTGCTTTTTTAAGCATAGACAAGACTTGTCAAGAAAAATATCATCAAATCAATGTACAAAGGATACTTAAAATTCGATGTGTTTCAATTTAAGAAGAATTTATCAGTTTATGTCTCAGTTTGTCTAATCAAATAACGAAAAAATATGAAGAAATGTGAAAGTGTATCCAAACAGCAGAAGTTTCTTTGCAAACGTTTTGAATCTGGTTAAAGTTCAGCAATGTTTGCAGAAGTGAGTCAGACTCCAAGGTAACTGTAATGAGGTCAAATTTGGTTGAAACAAAAGAAGGTATTGACACAATAAATACACCTGTGAAATATGAAAACCCCAACCAAGTTTAAGTTATGGACACGTTTTTTTCTTTTTTGACAAGCAACAAAACAGTCAAGCAGACAAACAGGCGGACATGAAAAAAATGTATACCCCTAATCTTCGATTACGAGGACATAAAAATATATCATCCATGTTCCAACCACATTTGGCTACAAGAATAATAAATCAAGTATGCAGTCTGTGCATAAATTTATTACGTGTAATTTTCTACAATTGACAAATATTATATGATTGTTTCCTAGAGAACGTTGTTATTTGCTCATAAAACATATTTATGAACAGACAATGACGGATTTCTTTAAAGATGTACACAAGGTAAAAGAGTGGCATTTAAAATGCTTACTTAAGTATGTCGAAGAAATTCGTTTCCACTTATATATTTTTTTCAATGTAAGACCTCAACTGTAATTTAGTGTTTATCTGAGGATTAAAAACAAGAAGGACCTAAAATAGTGCTCTTGCCAGTTAAGGACAGATGAAGTAAGTCTGAATATTGATTTATTTCTATATTTACACAAACTTTCCTTTGCAACATTAAAGAAAAAGCTTCATATTTATTTTTTGATTCAGTAAGTAATAAACCATGTATTAATAAAAAAAAAACAGAAAAATTAGTAGATATATTAAATGAACATAGAGAATAACCCAATTTCAGCAATTTTATACAGCTAGCTCGAAGCTCATTTTAGTTTCCAAACTGAGCGTTACCGTTTACAACCGGTCCAAAATCTTTATAACATCTTTCACAGAGGCATACAAACTGAAAAAGAAACATTTGAAATAAAGTTATTTCCTATTTTAGAAAGATATATATAGTGTTCATCAAATTCATCTCAAAACATTTGTTACTCTAGTAATTTTTTTTTTCAATTACAATTCAAAATTAGGACAAATCAAGATGATATGACAAATGATATGGGATTTAATATGACAAAATCACCTTTCAACGCATAGAGCAAATCTGAACAAAAAAAATAATAATAATAATTTCAGACGCAGTAAAAAATCATAAAATCTATTCTATTATATTTTGATATTAAAAAGAGGTAATAAATTCATTAAGGGGGCACCTATGTCCGAAAACTCTTTGTATGAAATTTTCAAAACTTTGACAATTCTTTCCTTACCACTTACTCTTAATTTTTAGGTATTAAAAACAATACCTTTATTTGCTTATTTTTACACAGGAGCACGTGCAAAAACAGTGTAAAATGCAAAAAATAGATTGTTTTCAGACATTCTTGTTCTTCTCCAAATAAGCGCTAAAAAGAACAAAAAATGTCAAATCTAATTCGAAATCAACATGTATTCAATTTATATGAAAATGAAGGAAAATTCATAAAAAAATTACTTTGCATGAAAAATTATAAAGGCGCACAATGTAAGTATCATCCCGTTTTACTTGACGTATTTTTTACAATTTCGACAAGCATAACAGGTAATATATTTTTAAAAAATTGTGTTAAAATGTCGTCATTCGTAATTTGTGAAAGAAACGATTCATCTCTTTATTTCTACAAAGAAAAAAGTATACCTTTATGATAAAATAAACGAGAAATATGACGTTTACTTTTATTTTTGTACTCTTATGTCATAAATTTTGACCTTCCTGCACTAAACTAAAGGTAAGTAAACACTGACAAACATCTAAATATAAAACTATTTTGCTCCTCAACAACCAACACCTATTAGAACCTAAGAATGACTTTATACAATAAGGTCTACATGTACTACAAATCAATAAGCAAATAAACATACAAGCACATTTCTTAATTTTTTCTTAGTTTTATCCGGAAAATACTATTATAATGGTAAACATACAAGTAAACATATCTAAGTCGCTTTCTTTGCTGAATTTTATCTTAAATTGTTTTGCACTGATATATATCAGCATATCATCGAGGTATTTCTTCAAAACTTAAAATTCTATGAATTATCTACCAGAGGAAGAGAATTCTACAATATTTACAAACTCCATAAATCAATTAAGACTGTTATTAATGATGAAATAATTTTCTTTTTGTAAACTGTGTGTTATTGATTAGTGAAAATTTTATGCCTATATCACTATTGCAAATATCATTAGGTAAAAAAAAACGTCGCTATTTTGCGTCACATAACGTTGCTTTGACGTAGAACGACATATGTCCCCCCTTAAATACAAGGTTTCATAGTTTCCCAAGAATAAATTTTGCTTCACACAACATAAATAGATACATAATGTACCTGGGCTTCGTTAGATGCACGCATGTACCTGAAGTTTGTTAGAATTCATCCATGCATTTACCAGTTTAAATCTTAAATAGTCGAATTCCTCTTATTTAAATACAAAAAGGAAAATATGACACCATTTACAGGTTCACAAATTGGAATATATAGATAGACACTTGTTTTAACATTCTCTGTCACGAAACAGAACGATGTCCTCATTTCAGTTTTTTTTTGTTTGACATTTGAATTGGTTTGTTAAAAACTAGACAAACATCTGGGGAATTTAAAAAAAAAAATATTTGGATTACAAACTGACATTGCACTTAAATAGATTATTCACACACATTCTGACCTGACTTTTGTATTGTAGATTGACCGACAATATGTCAAAACAAACATTAAGGCAAAAGGTATACATTGTTACATATAAAAAAAAATAAATTTTTGTAACACATATAAATGTTTCAAAAGAAAATATTTAAAAGAAAAACTGATAATACAAGGTATTTATCTATTCTTGTCACATGCACCCGCCATGAAAAGGGCATACGACTAAACCTCGTCTAGCCAGAAACTGACCTAGAATTGGACTCCAAACCAAATTTAGGTTGACGTTAACACAGGTTTGCCTCAAATTTGGTCTCTTTAAATAGTTGTGGCCTCATACAAAAAGATTTGTGTTAGAATTTGATTGGTTTTATTGATTTTCTATCAGTGTCAATTTTCCCGAAGATAGAGCTGATAAACATATTTCTGTTGATCTGTACATGTGCACATAGAAATAATGTTCTGCTGCCAATGTGGTTATTTTACTGATAAGCATTCCTTATTAGACTGCATCGAAATATACTACTACTAATATAATACTTAAGAATGATAACAAATTCTTTTCCATTGGCATGTAAATGTGGTTTTATTATTTGTTGTGTTTTACAATAGGAATGGCTGCCGCCCAGGGACAGGATGTCATTCGTTGCCGGTTTTGTTCAAACCCCGTGGAACATCACTGTAATCTCTGTCATGTGGACCTCTGCATCTCGTGCATTCCAATACAAACGAGTGACAGGTCAAGAAAACAAAGAAAACATGAAATTGTCGAATATTCATCAAGAATAAAACACAAGCAAATTCTCCCTAGATGTCAATCACATACAAAAAACCGATGCGAGACAAACTGCCAAGACTGTGAAAAACCAGTATGTATCCAATGCATGATTGGTTCACACAAAATGCATGAAATTATCCATATCTATGACATTCTTCAAAAAATCAAACAGCAAATTATATCTGATGCAGAAGTATTGGAAAATGACATTGTTCCAAAGTACAGAAGTATCAACCTAACTGCAACTGCTGCGCATTTTGAAAAAGTTTTAGCAGGCAGAAATAGAAGAGCAGGAAGAGAAAATATGTCAAAAGGTGCACGAAGCTAGCATTCGACTCAAAGAGGAGGTGACCAAACAGAAGAAGGAAGCTGAAAGAGAAAGTAAAGAAAGTAGAGATTTAGTTGTAAATGAAATCAGACAGATCATACAAGATAACAAGAATATTCTCAAATATAATGACACTTCAGCCATTATGAACTACCAATCAAGAATCTGTGAGTTCCGAAAGGGTAAAAAATTACCCAAAATTATGTGTCCAGAGTTACTTCCTGGTAACGTAAAACAAGACTAATTCATTGAGATGCTAGGTTATCTTCAAACTGGAAAAGACCCCGTGAAACATTCTTGGATGCTTAAAATTATGAAAGAACCAGAATTACCGGATATACTCGCCTATAAGTCGGTCTGCCTATAAGTCGGATGTATTTAATAAGCTTATATACAGTATATATATCATAGGACTGACCTCATATAATACCATTCATTTCATAGCTCGCCTATGAGTCGAATATAGAGTTTTGGACCAGAAATGATCTCCCGAAAATCCGACTTATAGGCGAGTATATACAGGACAATACAAAGTCCAGTAGGGAATAAACAAATGCTGTTGGGAGTGCAATGTGTCGGGAAAGATGATATTTTGATTACTGAAACCGCAAATGTTATGAAGCAGATGAACAGGACTGGGTGCATTTCAAAATCAATTTTTACACATGGCGCAGTCATAGCCCTAACCATTAATTTACAACAGGAACCATTATTTTCAGTTGAGACGTTTCCTCCTTTAAGTTCAGACATTTATACCTATACTGATTATTTCGCATAACTCACTTTCCTCTTGGCCTATTTTGTACAAAAAGAGGAAAGCTTCTGGTGAGCATGCGCTCTAATGACTACAGACATAGTAGATTAGTTAGATACTGAGGGACCGAAATGATTCAGAAGATACAGTATGACAGTCAGGGGCACCCTTTGTTATCTACTGGTATTGAAATAATGCTTCCATTGACTGAGAATTGAAATGGTGACATCCGTGTTTCTGATATTTACGGAAGGGTTGTTGTCGTAGTGGATTCTTCTTGGGGATTAAGATCTAAGTATCAGGGCAACTTCACAAATCAATCAACCCACAAAGAATTTAAACCATTGCACATTGCTACCGATGTAAATACTCAAATACTGATATGCGACAGCTCAAACAACGTAGTTCACATCATAGACAGTGATGGAAACTTTCTTTGTTATATGAATTATCCGTGCGTTGGAGGATTGAGCATTGATATTGACCATAATCTTATTACAGGAGACAAAAAAACTGGAAAAATTCAAATCATAAAATATCTCGAGAAATAAATTGTCTGATGGTCTGTGAAGTGAAATGAGATTTCAAACTTTTTAAACAGCCATATATACACAAGAAAAAACTGCTATCGCACCACTTGTTAATTCTTATTTATGAATTGAACATTTGCGGGATCGGTACTAGTGTATATAGTATGCCATTATTTCCAAAAGAGTGGGATTGACAAATGTTTTAGTATCATGAATAGACCCCTGAATGACCTCTGTGTCCGGAAACCAATTTCCAGCTGTGCACTGCGCACCATTTTTGCCCATATATGAAATTCATCATCACTAAAAGCAGTCTGTGATATTGCCACAGGAGTAGTCCCCAAGTTACATGTATAAATCAAATAGCAAACAGTTATTAGCAGTCATATCGCCTAGTAATTATCCAGTTTCCCAGTGTCTATATCAAATCCACTCAACTTCTGGTTGACTAAGTTTCTTGGCAAAATTTTAAACTTATTGTTTGCTGCTAACTTAATGTCGTGGCTATCTATAGTAAAAAAAAATTATGTTAGTTTATCTATTTGCAGCAGTTTTCATGAGTGGAATTTAAAAGCTTTTTGTTGTTTTCAATTTTTACTGATATCTCTAAAGGAACTCCCTGCAGATGCCATCCTGTCTGCTTTAGCACACTTTCTAGCGTCAAACGCCGCATACGGTGTCACTTTTTTTCTGAGATTTTAATCAGTACAAATGTAAAGAACTCATATACAAAGAAAAAATGATTTTTTTTTTGGCTTCAAAAATGGAATATGTTATGGCAAGAATTCAAAGTTTCTATGAATTTGAATCTTGAAGCGGTTGATTGTGCTAATTATAAACTTCTTAACACATGTTATAAAAGAAAATAGAAATACAATCATAACATATATTTACATAACAATGATGACGTGTTAAGTCCTAAAATATTACAATATTGTATACATGTATCGTAAATACTTTGTAACTTTTCTGTAGTGACGTCCAATATCTAGCATCGGATTACTGATCACTATTTCAGTAACATTCCAAAAATACTGTCGGTTATGTATAAGCCCGAAAGCATGATTTTTTAAGTAAACTAAAGCCTTTAAAAGAACTAAATCGATTGTCTGAGCGTATCTGCTAGCTTTGATCTAAAGGCTGTTACTTCCTCGTCGTCCCCGCCCTCCGGGAATTCTATGTACGATTTTGATTCGATCAAATCCATGAATGAAAATGGTATTTTTTTCATTACGTCTTTCTCTAGCGCAACCAAAAACAAAATATTTTCACCGTTTCGGGAATAAATGGCCTCCATGCGTGCCATATTTAGTTCAAACATGCACCAGTATGAATCTAGAAAATGTGACGTAATAATACAGAAGGTTTTCCTGCTATTATGAATGGCATTGGTGATATTGTCTGCTATGCCTGTTCCAGGGATGAAATCACGTTGGTGTATGCACAACCTTAAATTGAATTCCCTTTCCAAGTGCTTCACGAGGTTGATGACGAACAGTCTGTCTTCATCAGCATAAGAAACGAATGCGTCAAAGTGATACGACGCGTTTGGCAGGGCATCTGGTCTGTAAACATTAATTTTATAATTTTCCCTCGCCACATAATACATATACCTCAGTTTCCATCTATATCTGTAAAGAATACGGCTGATGGTGATTGTCAAGACAACGATTGTTAATGACGTCATAATGACGATAATAAGAGTGTACGAGGAACACTGTTTTTCCAACATCTGAAGACGGTTTTCGATCTCTGAGAATGGAATCCCTGAGGAATTTGAAGAAAAGCACACATATTCATCAAAATGAAGAAAATTAATATTCTTTGAACTTATAATCCATTTCACAAAATCCAAGGTCTCACAGTCGCATCTCAGTTCGTTGCCCTTCAGGTTCAATGACAGAATGTTCCTTTGGGAAATTGCATCTAACATGTCTCTTGTTTCTCTACTCAAGGATGATATCTGGTTATTGGAGAGGTCAAGGTGAGACAAGCGATTCATATGACTGACTGGTACTGTAAATTTACTCAAAGAATTAAAACTGAGGTTAAGATTTTCAAGTTGCATGAGGTTCCGAAATACTTTAATAGGAAGTCGTACAATTCTGTTTCGTGTTAGGTTCAAAGTTTTCAACATGAACAGATTCTGAAAAATTTCTCCCTCAACATCGTTTTCCAGATTCTCACCTAGAGCATTTTTGGAAAGATCGAGGTAAGATATATTTTTCAAATCTTTGAAAAACCATGGCGAAATATAGCTGCAAAAATTATTTGAGAAATCTGCATGAACGACACTTTCTATGCCGGTTATGGGACCATTTAATTCATAGATTATGTTGTTTTGAAAATAAATTCTTGATAACACAGGTGCTTTAACAGATTTGAAAACAAAGTTTTGAAGAGTCATTTTATACAGATTATCGTGAAAGTATAACGTTTTTAAGTTGGGTGGAAGGAAGACTGTTATATTTACTTGTGTTTGTAAAGTTAAATTTATTCGCATTTTGACTGTCGTTTCCCCATTTTGGTTTTCTGCTAAATTAGCACATTGGCCCGGCTTTGTATCTTTGCAGCTTGTGAAAAAATCTATGAGTCGTATTTGATGAAAAGAGGACTGAAAACTCGCATTGATAGTGATAATATTAGATAAATCACCAAATTCTAGCAGATAAATCCCAAAACTGAGTACGTTATTGGCTAGATTAAGATATTTTAGTGACTTTGGTAACTCGGTGAGAACACCCGATTCCAGGCTGTTGATTCGATTATAAGCCAGGTTTAGTTCCTCTAAATGTGTATGCTTTAGGAAAGCCGTGTGATGTCTTTTAATAATGAAACTCACTCCGTATGTACACTGTAGTTTCTCAAAATTTAATACTCGAATGGAAGAAGAATTTCTTAAATCACTTGATATGTTCGGCATAACCTCAAGAGTCAGTTCCTGATTACCGGAAATGTCAAGATGCACTAAATCTGAAGAATTTGCAAAGGAACCCAGTTCAATCGTATGAAGCAAGTTTTCCGAAATACTTAAATTTCTCAGCCTACTATATCGGGTTAGTGAGTCCTTTGTTACGTTAATAAGATTATTTTTCGAGACATCTAGATATAGGATATTTAAAGGAAGATTTGTAGGAAAACGTGGGAGTATGTTGTCAGCCAGATTTATTCCCATGACTTCACTACTAAATGACGGTGCTGTTTCAAGACGGAGTTTTTTACAATTTGCCCATATTTGTCCGTTAATGTTATGACACACACAGCGTTTGTCTGACGAACAGTCCAATGCTTGTACTTGTATTGATGTGGTAATTATAAGAAATCCAAGTCCATTTAGAATAAAGTTACCCATTCTACAATTATTAAATAAACAGTCAGATTAAATTGGGATTTCATATTTCAACAGGATTGTACACATGTACTTAAAATTCGAAGAAAAGAAAAAAACAATTCCTAGGTTTTTTTATTCTTTGTTAATCGTCCACTTATATTCAGGACGGATTGTAAATGTATTATATCTAGCGTGTAAGTACAACTGCAATTAAAGTTTATCACAATCTATGAAAGGAAGCACATGTACTCATTTAAAGAATGTCTTTCTTCGACCCCTTACGTAAATCTCAGCTATGACGTGCTGTGATATGGCAAACGTTGCAATGTTCGTTCTTATCCATTTCTATTTTATGTTTCCGTTTGTGTTATATATCCTTTTTTCTTTGTGTTGTACGAAATTTATTCATATTCTATATTTTTCCATTTGTTTTCCATAATTTTCTATTTGAATTGAATAATTTTTATTTGTATTGTAAACATATCATTTGATTAGTATATTTTTTTTATTTGCATTCTATATTTTTTATATGGATTGAATCATTTCTTATTGATTTTGTATTGTATAATCATTTTATTTGTACTCGATAATTTTTCATTTGTACTGTGTCCAAGGATTGTTTACATATTGTTTATTTATTTCGTTTCGAATATATTCATTGGTTACAATACAGTGTTTAAACAAGCTTGGTACGTTTTGGTTGAAGTGGCCTAAATTTTTCACGTGAATATTGATAAACTTCCTAGAGGGAGGGGAGGGCAAATTTAGTTGAATAAGATTATTTATTACACTTTCCATGCAGAAGAGAATATTCATGTCCAAGATGACCAGCGAAAAGAAGTAAAAGTAAATCACCCCAAACCAGAAAACTCCGGAGGGGGGGGGGGGGGGGGGGGGGGGGGGGTTGAAAGGGGGAAGAGTCTTGGGTACTACCAGTCACGATCAAATTATTAATATTCTTCTCGGACAAGATTTCTAAGAACACATTATTTATTTGCAATCTGCCAGCGCTCACTTTTTTATCGTCATAGTTGTTCTCTAACATGCATGCAAATACATATAGGAGTCAGTTTACTTTTCAGTAATCGGCAATCCTCGGCTGATTCCGCTGCGAGGTACGAGTCATCCGAGGAACTCTGAGTGGCTATTCAGGGGCACTCGGAACGTCTCATTCATTTTCAACACGATACAGGCTAAACCCATCGTCGCAAACCAAAGCCAATATGTACAATTCTCTCCCATACTGGGAAAGATCTAATGCAAACTCCAGATCGTGGCCTGAGACGAGGGGATAAATCTTGATTAATGAAATCCTTCGTAACAAACTAAATAATTCGCACTAGAACACGATACAACTGAAAAATCATCGAATAAAAGTAAGCAATCTTACAATACAACGAGGAAAAAACAAGCAATGGAAAAACCCATATAAATTGAGATATTTTTTTTTATTATACAAATGAAAAGTAACGAATATTAATTAAAAAAAATAGAAAATTCAATGGAATATAGAAGATCATAAAATACAAATAAATATCATAGAATACAAATGGAAAAGATCGAATATTGCAACGTTTGGCATGTCCTACAACCACGCTAGACTTCAAAGTATTTCACGTCAACCGTACCGGAAGAACGTCTACCTCTCTTTGCCTATAATAGGTTTTGGAACAAAATAAATGACTATCATTTGCTTCTGGAGGTAAAAAGAAAGATTTTTTTTCATTTTTGATATCAAATGCAGAGACTAAGTAAATTAAACGCAATTGACGATAGAATAAATTTAGATAAAAAGCAAAAAGGATGAAGGTATATTATGCACTATTTGCATCAGTGATGATAAAAAAGCAATCAGTTATAAATAGTACAACATGTACAAATGGCTTATATATTTCTATACTGATATGGGACAGATATTTTCACTTTAAGAATACACAAATATCGCATATCTATCTTCACGGCTAATAGCTATCCGTTAAACAGTACCTAAATTAAGTTTCCTTTCAAAACAAATTGGATGTATTTTTTGTGGAATCAAAACATATTTAAGTTGCATTAAGATAAATAACTTTATGAAAGAAAATAAGAAGAAAAAAAATGCATTGCACATGACTACAATTACTTTGAAAAAATAAAAGGACATACAAAGGCATAAATACATACAAATAAAAAAAAATCTACCTGGCGTTTGTGAAAGTGCAGATTTCTAACTATTTTACTCAACTAAGATCACTTGGCCAGAGACAAATCTCCACACATCGGTATATATCTGATCATGTGTTCCAGTTTAAATGTGGAATTTATCTCTGTTTGTCGGCAAAATCTCTTCATTTAAAAAAAAGAAACTGATATTGTTCATATCAGTATGCTACAGATGAATCAAAATGAAAGTTGATAGTATTCATAACACCCTTGGAATTTCGCTTTTATTTTGTAGCATAATCCCTCTTATATTACTGAAATAAAAAACCTCATTTTTTATGTTTATATGTAAGGTAATCTGCCATCATTTTTTCTTTTAAAAAATAAATCCTGTACCTGATTGTTATGTGTGACCGAACCAGGAAGTAGGTTATACCCTGATTTTAGGTGTTTTCATAAAGTTTTTTTCCTAAACTATTTAATAATCATTTGAATTAAATACGAACACTTAAAAACTAAATCTATCCCCTTATGTTTCGATGGAAATGTTGAGAGTGATTCTTGTCAAGGAGTCTACATATGCAACAAAATAAAAGGGAAGAATGAAAATTATCAGGTTAATATGTTTGCAAGCAATACGCAAAATCTAGTTTAAGAATCTTAATATGAACTAAATATTTTCTTTTTATTTTTTGAAGAAACCATTGTTGTTTATCAGTCAGTAAATACCAATAAAAAAAGTCGCCTGTACAGATGTCACGGTCCTTCAATCGATCAATTATCCAGCCGATGACATTCATGTTTATACAAATTAATAATACAATGATTGATATATGTAAGTAGCTTGTAAGTAGCTTGCAGCTGATTTTATATAAGAGGGTTGATCCACAAGTTCGTGGAATTTCTTCATATTTTATTTATTTATACATGTAAGTGAAATTAGTTGAAAAGTACAAATGAGAATATAGACACGTTGAATATTTTAAATGAAAAAATTTTTTTTTAAATATTTATGATTGTAACTCTATGGCAGTTGCCATAGAAACAGCTGTTTCGAAATGCCGTGGAAACATAACGGCATTTATTATCACTTTAATTCTTTGAACGTGAAATGAAAATAAATACGCACTATGTGGGATAAAAAAGGAAAAATTATGTCATTGTTACGCTTGTTTAATCGATATTGAATCTTTGTGTGAGAATTGTACTGATTTTACGGGATATTTAGTGTATTAGTCTTAAAGTTGTTAGACAACATCAAATTTCGGTCAAGTCATAAAATTTGTGAAAATTCCGGGATCACTCTATTTTAAACGCGTACTGATTTTACGGGATTTTTAATGTATTAGTCTTAAAGTTGTTAGACAACATCAAATTTCGGTCAAGTCATAAAATTTGTGAAAATCCCGGGATCACTCTATTTTAAACGCGTACATTATTGACATACGCTGGGGAAAAATGCATGTACGAGGGACGTTCAATAAATAATTTAATCGGGGATCGGAAAGAAACAAAAAACGTCTGTCTATAAATTAGTCTTCATGATTTAACCAATATATTCTCTTTGAATTAAAACACATGTCATGGAATTATTGCATATGTCATTTTAAATCAAAACTAGTCAAAAAAATATTTATCAGTCAATGCATCAAATTTGTTTGTGTTGAGTATTCCCTTAAGGAAACATCAGTGAATTTGTCCATTAAATTTAATATTACAAGCTCTCAGATCATGATAAATGATATTTCGCCAATTAAAAAAATGGAGTATTCCACTTAAGTATAGTAGCGTGGTACCTTTTTACACCTTCAATTTACTGGTTAGATAGAAGAAACGCATATCTTGTTTGATTTCATTGTGAATACGTTTTTTTAATAAAATTATTGTGCATTTATAATGAATAATTAATCATATAAAAAATATTACAAACCAATTTTAAACACCCATGGCGCTAAAAAATGTCGGAACACTTTCCACCTATCAGACTACGGTTTTTCTCTGATATGCAAATGGGCGGAGACATTTAGATTAGATTCCTATAAAAAAATTGTGATATATAATAGTTTCCTTTCAAAGACGTTAAAGATTCACAATCAACAACATATACAATTTTCTGTTCACAAAAATTTGGCAATGTGAATGAACCACTATAGCAAGATTAACCAAAAAAGTCCATATGTTGACCTATACAATACTGAGTACGTTTCAACTGAGCACTAGCTAGCACGTTTACTGTGGGCATTTATCCGTAACGACACAAGTCCTCGTGGCTTGTTGTGATTCGAAACAGGTCATAAAGAGGTTAATCGCATGTAAATGAAGACTGAGAAGAAGTTCAAAACCACAATACTTTTAATTAAAAAACAAAAAACGTAGAGCACAAGGTTGTTCAACAAATATATTTTTTACTGAACCTTTACACATATAATATACACATTATATATCAAACTCGACTCTAAACAAATCTGTGCTCGATGTTTACGAAAGCTTAAACGTGTGTGCCTGTCAGTAATTTCTTTTGATATTCATGAAAATCAAATGACCCTAACTTCAAAACTGAGTTTTGTATGCTGCGTACATCTATTATTTGACATTTTTAGTGGAAGACTCCAATAATAAAGATATTAGTTAATAACATTTAATTTTTAAGATCTTTGTTAAAGGTCCGAAATTTGACGAGTAACCGGGGACCACAAATAAAGCCTTATTGAGACATAATTTAATGTTAAAGATAACAATGTTTTACAGTTATGTGTATTATGCCCTTCCTCATAGTTTATCGTTTATGATCACTAGTTACAAAAATAAAATCCTTGATCCATAATTATTCTGATTTCCTTTGGCGATAAACAATAGCTAACACTAAAATGATACGATGGAGATTTTCTGTATTATCTTAGCTTAAAAATCTTTGGTAAATCGGACTCCTTTACACTATCTGTCCTTCGATCTTGCTTCTTCTTCTTTGTTTTCCTTGATTGGATGAAGGTCAGAAATTGCGAGATATTGTCAAGTGTTTTTTCCCCTGCTTTAACATTTTTATTTTCTTTTGGCAACCATTTAACTTTTGTTTTTATATCATTTTTATGGATGCCAGACATTAAATAAAAGGTATTGTTGTTATTTAAATCTTGCTATTTTATTGATGAGTTATTTCCGATGTTTATTATTTTTTAATAGTTATATTGATATTCGATCCCTAAGATTAAATTCCTATCAGTAGTAATTATTCTTAAAACACTCTGTTTGTGCTTCATGATTAATTACATATTATAACATTATATTTCATATTTTTGATTTAATAGTAAAAGACAATTTTTACATTCATCATTTAAATGTAATTCTGCTTCTTTTATTGAAACAGTTGTAGAACAAATTTTGCAATTAAATTGAACAGTCTTAAGTATTTCCTTAAAAATACAATTTATTTTTTTCTCAAAGACCACAAGTATTTCATGTAACCAATCAACGAAATCATTCAATTTCAGGATTTTCAGGTGGAAAAAAAAATGGCTACCGTTCAGGGACAAGATGTTATTTCCTGCTATCTGTGTCCTAATTCTGTGGAATACCACTGCAAACCTTGTCACATCGATATTTGCAACAAATGTGTATCATCACACCTGGCCGACAAATCAAGGGAACATGAAGTTGTAGACTTTAAATCACGGAAAAAAGGCAAACTTGTTCATCCTGTTTGTACGTTACATGAGGAGAATCAATGTCCGACATTCTGCAAAACCTGTTCAAAACCAGTTTGTCATGATTGTTTAATGGGATCTCACAAAAATCTCGCTTTTATGGGAATTCAAAATAAAATTTAAGAATATAAGTCCCGAATAAAATCTGATACCGAAGAACTGCAAAATATAATTGTAACAAAATTCAATAAAAGCGGGTCTTGTACACCTGCTGCCGAATTTGATAAAGTTCTCAAAGAAATTAACGACCAAGAAGAAAAGATGTGTCAAGCTGTACATCACGAAGCTACCATTTTCAAAAATGAAGTGACCAAACAGAAAAATCAAGCTGTAATAAGGAACAAAGAAAACAAGAAATTGGTGACAAAAACTAAAGAAGAACTCAATGCAATTATTAAGATGAATGAGGGCATCCTCAAATCTTATGATGCAACGACTGTTCTAGAATACAAATCATTTGATGAGAACCTACGTAAGGGCCCAAAGATATTCCAATTTCAATATCCGGACTTTTCTTCACATCCAATTGACCCAAAGCAAATTCGGAAAATGTTTGGCTCAATTTATTCTAGCAACCCTTCGGGCAGGCATTTAACATTTTCAAAGGAGATGAAAGTTCCTACAGTACTGAAAACTCTTCAGAGTCCTTATGGAATGACTCATAAAAAGTTGTGGCAGGTGCAAAGTGTAGGAAATGATAAGATCTTAACAAGTGGCCGTGGGAAAACACTAAATATAATAAACATGAACATATATATCTTAAAGAAAATCAAAACTATCATTGATGTTGTAGTATTGACAACCAACTTTGATAATGAACCAGTATTTACAGGAATCCCTTTGCTTGATTCAAGAGTTTTCATTTTTACGAATGGCTTAAAGTTGACATACTGATGGATTTAGTTGACTGGAGCCCAAGAGGTCTCTGTCATACTGCAGCTAGAAATCTCCTGGTTAGTATGCGCTCAAGGGTAGGAGTCAGTCTAGAGTTGTGTTGTTTTCAGATAAGATACCGAAGCAAGTAATACAATATGACAGAAAGAAAACACCTTTGTTTTCGACAGGATCTCGCGGTTTGCTTCGTCTGACTGAAAATGGCAATGGAGATGTCTGTGTCGTTGACTTTGATGCAAATGTCGTTGTTGTGGTGGATGCATCTGGAAAATTAAGATTCAAATATCTTGGTCATATCACCAAATCATCCGAGTACAAGAAATTTCAACCATCAGTAATTGCTGCTAATATCAATCATCAAATCCTAGTGGGTGATTTTGCGAATGATATAATTCACATCATAGATCTTGATGGAAATTTCATTCGTTACATCAAACGCCCATGTTCTGCCGGACTTAGCATCGATTCTGACGAAAATCTCGTCATTGGGGAATATTATACTGGAAAAATTCGAATTGTAAAATACCTGGAGTAAAGCTCAAAACGATACTACAACACCGTTTCTGTATTAAACGTACATCAGAAAGGAAATCGCTGAAAGTTACATTGAGTCGAAAAAGATTTAGATGAAAATGATCGCATGTTACTTCCTTGTTCTTTACTAAAATTAAATAGTATACACTGACTATGATCAAAACATTTCAACTAAGAAATAGATAAAATGTGTTTAAAATCCGATGGGAATTGAAGTAGTTCGGTCACATGATAAAACCCCATGTAGGCCGAAGGCCTGCCTAGAAGATTAAATTGCGTACCGACCCACTTCAATTCCTATTGAGTTTTCATGCTTAATTATTTATTATTTACATTACTTTTGAGACGGACAATCGAATATGTTTGAATATTGCACAACCGGTCGCCATAGATTTTGACAAATGTACGCAAGGTGTAAAACTGCTTGAAAGGTGGTTAAGCTTAGAATTTATTACATAAATAATCTGTTTTGAAGGTAATATTTTTTTAAAGGCTAGGCCTATTTGTGATCAGTACAGTAATTTAATTGATGTCTGGATTATTTTTTTTACTCATTCGTGAGAATGGATATTCGATGCTGAAAGAGCACAAGAAATACGTCCTATGATCTATGATTAAAAAATTGATGAATTTCCTTTAGAAAAGAATGAATTTAGGAACATGTTGAGCCAGTTACGTAAAATCAAGTCTGTATTTTTTTTTCAAAAACATTAAATCTGCGATTTCAAAAAGACATATTTATACTGTTATGGACACAGAGACAATGGCGATCCTTTACTTTGTTAAGACAACGCCGAAATGTTTGTCAGCTTTTTGGGGCGTGATGTATTGCATTGATATTTCCAACATAATTACAAATGAATCGTGAGTAAAGATAAATGAAAAAAAAGAAGCATAACAACCAGCTTATGATGAGTATATGAAGAAATTTTCACAAAAAATAAGGATAAACGTAGAGACTGTGCAGCTTTTTGTACTTTCTTGAACGTATTTTGTACATTCCTTTATTCATTACATCATGCTCATTCCTAGACCTAAAACTAAGCAAACCCTAGAGCACAGTCATTTTTGTTGATATTATTGCGTAATGAACTATGACATTTGGAAAAAATTCACACAAATATGAAAATATATGTTCTCTGCATGTATATATGATAGAGATATACTACATATGTACAATCTTCTCTTGATAATTTGGTGTTAGAATGATGAGCATGTAATTAATCATTAACCTCTTCAGTATTTGTAAGTGTTTTAGCAATAAAATATATACATTTATGATGTTTTATTAATATAAGGTAACAACACTTTTTTAATTATTTTCCTAATACGTAATATCGCGAGTACCTCGCAGTTATCTAACTTACTATCGCTCTTTTGCGGGAGAGTCGAAAAAGCTCTAGATTTGGGGAACATAACATTGTTTACAGTAGTAACGATCAATTTAATGCCGAGATGCAATGTATTGACAAGAATTGGACTCCAAATAGTGGATTGCCAAATAAGGAAAGTTTAGAATATTTTAATTATCAGCTTTAAAATGTGATGACTTTCAATGAAAATTAATGAGAAGAGTCCGCTTAGTTAAAAATATCGTTAAAATGCGTGCCAACATTTAAGGATTTGCTCATCTCAATAATTAATCAGGCTGGTTCAGCAATTTTTATGCAAGGTATTGCACCAGGATTTTTTTTTACTTATCTGTCCTTATAAATTCTACAAAGTCCGATCTTGCATTGTATTCAATAGCACATGTGCCGCCATCCAACAGACGTTTCCTACCTCCATCGCGAAAGAGTTCCGCTAAGTTGAGTAACCGCGATATCAAGTATTATCTCTCCTTGCATAAGGGTCAGATCCCTGTTAAAGTATTATTGAAAGCCCTTGGGCCATGGATACTTAGTGACAAATTTTGGGGAAATTGGCCGAGGGATTCTTGGATTGTGACCGATATACTGAGTCGTTTATCAAACCCCAGACCGCACAAATGGCCATTGCATTAAATCTTGGAGCCTTTGGTTCAGAAGATCCAAACTGTCGATAATCCGTTTTCACTTCATTGAAAAATAAATCTTATGGCATTATGAAATTCTGATAATCATAATTATACATGGATATCTTCTTAAAGAAAAAAATTAACAAATTAAAGGAAAGATAAATGAAAATTTCCGATGTTTTCAGTGTGTAAGATATGTAATTTTCTTTCAGAATAATTATTTCTTATGTACACATTACTGGAACACGTTAAGTCCTTCAAAGCACTCTTTAATTGTGTCATGTTGTATATTTTCAGTACTGATTAAGCCATGATACAATTACCTGTGGTCAGGGAAATTTGATTTTTGCATATCCTGATCCCTGTTTGTCTCCTGCTTGTACTGTTCGAAGTCTCGGATGTTGTTTCCCAAGTCTAATTACATGTAACAATATCCACGGTCGTACATGCCCTGTATAAACTTATATATGACTGTACCCTTGCCTGATTGACAACATCCACAGCTATACCTGTCCTATATTCATTTTTTGATTGACGACATCAACGACTGTATTTGTCTCTACAACTCTACATATCAGTGACTGTACTTGTTACTGATTGACAACATCCACGACTGTACATGCCCTGCATACACTTGTTATTCAACATCCATGACATTCCCTGTTCAAGGTAAACATCATTCACAACTGTTCATGTCTCAACAACTAGATATTTTACATGAATGTACCTGTGCCTGATTGTCAACATCCACAACTGCAAGACTTTGTTGTTCCCAAGAAAAATGGCTATATACTAAGCTTCCACGCTCTCACCCCTCTTGAAAACAAGACGACTCCCGGGAGAGTCTCTCTACAGATATATATAGCCAGACTTCTCTGTTCATTGCAGAAGACTTTACCCATCAAGAAAGTTTCTGGATATTTCTTTTATTGTTAAAACAACTTTTTTGTACTAACGTTTTCATTGTTTGAATTAAAGGTCTTCGTCAAATGAGTCCAATTAAATTAAAATAAACGTGGAGGAATACAGTAAAACTCGTCTAATCCAGCTACCAGAAGGTTCAAAACTTTTTGGCCGAATAAGACAACATCCTGATTGGAGAAAATTCAAGCAAGTTTATAAAAATACATCTTCATCAGTACTGCGTTATGATTTGTAATGGTTACGTACATGAAGCAATCACCTGTAAATCGAGCTGTTTTTTTTTCTTGATGATAGCGGGTCCTTCGGATGAGACCTTAAAAACCGAGGCCCCGTGTCAGCGGCAGGCGTTTGCACGATAAAGATACCTCACTGCTCAATAGCCCTAAGTGCCGAGTAAAGGTCAAAATTTGAAGCCCTTCACCGGCATACGGTGACGTCCCCATATAAGTGAAAAATTTTCGAGAGGGACGTTAAACAATATACACTCAATCTTGATAATAGCTAAATATAATTCAAACAAACATACATAATTCTCCTTAAGTTTGACTTCAATAATATATTGTAATAGCCCTTTGAAAAAACGTTCTAAACTCAGTAGGAAAACCAATCGTAGCTGTTAATATTATTTTGTTTGGAACATATTTCTCATTTAATTCTTTCTACAAAATCTAATGAGTTTGAATATTAAGATAATTTAAAATAAAACTCATTATGTTAATTATCTTCGAATGTTTTAAATAAAATAACAATGGAACAATTCTTTATTGTTGTAAATACCGACACAATTAAAATTAAAAGAAAATAATTCGATTTGAACGTCGTGCTTGCAAAACGAAAGTAAAAAGGAGGTAATAAAATAAGCTTTGTAACCATCACAACTGTAACTCGATCTTTTGCGAGTTTCCCGCCTTACTCGAGATATTTGTGAGTTTTTGTCATGTTTCTTAAAATCCAAACTGTCGATAAAAGAGAGTTTTTAAACCATGATAACGGGACAATAACTTCCAAAGTGAGACCTCTGAAATAACCAGCTCATTTCATAAAAAAAAAAAACAACGATGAATTCATATTTTCTGTGCACTTGAGTTTAACAATCTACGAGGGGCGTTCAATAAATAATGTCACTGGGGCTCGGAAAGAAACAAAAAAAAACGCTTTCCTATGACTTAGTCATAATGATTCAACTAAAATATTCTCTTTCAAGTAAAACGCATATCCGTAACATTTTCATTCAATTTCTAATTGTTTTTTGAACACATTTTTGAGTATGACCCTTTGTATACTGGAATATGGCAGGTCCTATGATTTGCTGTACTTGTTTTTTTCTTAATGATAGAAGTTTTCCTAAGTTAAGGAAATGAAACAAGTCAAAAGTTGAAAGATCTGGCAAAGAACTAAATGCGGTTTGTTGCATATATTTGCCCCCACAAAAGTCAAATTTTGAAAAATTCTGTAAATGTGCTGAATTCCATAAATTGTATTTAAGAAATGAATTAACAGAAGATATTATAATTTCAAAGTAGTTTAAAGGCTATTTTTGTTTTTATGACGTCACAAACTCGTCCGATTTTATATCATTTGTTAGAAAAAGGACAAAATAGACGAAATTTCAACAATTTTAGCTATAGAATTTATAGAGCGCAAGTTTGTTCAGGAAAGATATTGACATATTTCATTGACAGTATCATTGTACACATTATATCAAAATATTGATCCTGAACACACATGCGCTCGGTGATTTTTTTCTCAAAATATCGACGTAAAAAATCTATTTTCTATAGAAATAATGGAAATTTTAAATTTACGTCATTTTCGTGACGTCATTTGAAACATATGACGTCATTGCTGATGAAAATTTTCAATGCTTTGAAGTCAGCATATATCCCTCTGTGTTAGAAAATAATTAAAAATTTCTCCGTCTTAGTTTGATTTGGGGGGGGGGGGCAAATATTGGTTATTACCGAATAAAGTCCTTTTGTTGGTGTGACAAAACATTAACATTCTGTTTATCCCCAAAACTCATTTACTCTTCATGGCCTTTGGGTTTGGCCGCCGTATTGAAGACATTTAACGTAGCGTATCCCTCATTCTGTTTCTTTACTCTCATAAACCTTTCAATTTTTGTTGCAAAAATTGTTTTCTAGACTCTTCCAGAAAGAGCTTGAGTCAGAAAGTACACAAATTCGCCTGTTTTCAAAATAGGACAATTCTGCCTCTAGATACATCTACAGACTGTATATTTTTTCAAACCAACTTTCTTCTTTCAATATCTCTTTCATATTTTCCGTAAGAGGTCTTCAAAATAACATATGTATATGGCCGAATTTCGTACATTTTACGGAACGTCATAATGACGTTGTGAATTTTAACGCTTCTGAGTTCTCATAAAGAAAGTGGTAAATATCTATTGATTGATGAGAATTTCACAAAAATGTATTTTACAATATATTACAGACAGTAATAGACTACGTCTACTCTAAGTAGGTTTTTTCGTCATTTTAATCAAAGATACTTTAGCAAGTTCATAATGACGTCATGTTTTTCAACAACGTCAAACGTTTTCAGAGTGAACGTAAAATGATTTTCTTTTGTAAATTTACTACGGTAATTAATAGTTACATAATATTTAATATTTGCCCATGCGCATTATTTTTTTTATTACATTGTCTCTTTTAATCATTAATAATTATTTAGTAGTTACATGTATATATATATTATGGATTCAGCAGTGGTGTTTAGTATTATGAGCGAGTGTTTGCTTAACATCTCACCTTTTCATGACATCAGGGGGAAACCTGAACAGCTAGCGGGCGACATCCATTCAGTCTTTTTGGAAACAATTATTTTCTCAAACAAAATATTTACTAGTAATCGATACAAGAGTCATTTGATAAGACTGTAGAATTCATTAGAAAATTATTATAATTTAAACATTGCTTTCAATAGGTCAAGATGTTTTTTTTTTTTGCTTGAATTCAGTATAAAACGATATATCTTTGGTTACCATATATGTGAAAATTAATTTTAAAAAACTGTATCTGGAACGATAATACGCTACCTTAATGCTATACTGCGAAGTGAAAATTTATTTGATCGTTCGTTTACTTCTGAATTTCATATAAAGACGAAAAATTGCCAAGAATGGTAACATGTTATTACGCTATACAAAGACAGTGAATAAAAAGGAAATTCTGTTTGCATGGGGTGAATAATGACACTGCTTTTTGGAAAATATAAAGGATACACGAAATATTTTTTCAGTCAAGCAGTTAAAATACATTGTATTTTAATATTTACAAATCAAAAAGGTGGAAAATTCATAAAGAAATGAATGAGTTATAATCCGCACACAATTAAATAATAGATCTATAGACCCAGAATTAAATGTGTGCGTTAGTGAGGAAGGGGGGCGGGGGTTGGTAAAAGTCTAAATGGCAAAAACTTACAATTCCTCTGAACACGACTTTAAATAATAAATACATATTTTTTAACATATTTTTTAGCTCCCAGGTTTTAGGTGCACAGGCGTAGAGAACACTGCGTACAATGTTTACTCCTCATATGTAAGACAGTACCGGTGTTCCATACACATTCTCAAACAAAGAACACCTCTAAAGAGGGTACCACGTGATATTTTACGCACGGACTTGTGAAGATATTCTTTTTCTCAAAGTAATCATCCTCATGTTTTAGCAAAATTTTATCACGATCATCAATTGGCTTTGCAAAGTTTTTAGAAGAAATAATAAATGGATTTATTTTCAATAATCTATACAGCGTGTCAATTGACAATCACTAGACATGGTTGAAGTTTCATTTTTCCCTGTCATCTTTCTGCTTTTCAACACTTTCAACTATTTTCGACTGGTGTATTTTTTAGCAATACCTATACTTCGTTGAACGAATACGTACTATACACTTCCGAGAGCAGCATATTAGCAAACTTCTAATGCAAGAACGCCGCTAAATCAGAGGCAGATCCAGTGCAGGTGCCTCTGCATGGTGTGCTCCCCCCCCCCTTAATTCGATTTTTAAAAACAATATTGACTAAACTAAAAACACATTATGAAAATCAGGTTTCCTTATTTTGTGTATGTGAGGGTGTGTGTGTTTGTGAATTTAATCCTAGGTCAGGGTGTCCCTAATTTTTAGGGACGGCCTGCCCTGAAAGACTTCTAAGACAGAATTATTTTCTAAATGTAACTTTTTCGGTCTTTTTTGTGAAAACACCAGGGCTATGATGAGCGATGTCGGAAACTACTTTTTTACCACTCTTTTTATAACATATGTCATAATTATTCATACATCAAACATAGAACAGAGACATTTCCTCCTTTTTGAGATTATTCTGATAATAACTTGATAAATTTATTATTTATATATAAAGGCCGACTAAATATTACAGTATTCCTATATTACATATGTTGCCTTTTTAACAGGATGCTTATAGACACCCCCAACCCTAAAGCATACACATGGAAAACGAGGCCACATGCAGACTTGGGCTGACATTTTTGAAAATCACGATTTTATGAATATATTGGGTCATTTACTAAGAATGAATTTTAAAAAGCATAATCTACATATTATTGAAATATTAGTAGACCTCTCTCTCACTCTCGCGCGCGCTCTCTGGAACATGCTGACTACCTTTTAATATTCAGACTAAATGAAAAATATCAATGTCTGAGCAAAATATAACCATAAAAAGATTGAATAAACATATACATCTGACCCAGGCGCGGATCCAGAAATTTTTCAAAGGGGGGGGGGGTTTAAGTATTTTTCAAAGGGGGGGGGTTGAAAGCGAAAACAGTTAATACGTACGCTGTACACATACATATAGTTGAATAACTCAATAGAATATCGATACAGGGTGGAGTATGGTTTTTAAAAAAAGTGGGATGATGATCAATCTGGGAAAAAGTACTCGTATACATTACCAGAAAGTTTTTGAAAAAGAAAGGAAAATAAATCTCCGAACCTGAAAATCCTATTTTGTAAAGGGATGGGGTTTTATTTTGTTTTTACAACCGAATTTCTTGATATATTACAATATTAGCCTTTCATCTCACATTTTCTATAGTAAAAACACAACAAAAAATTGGAACTTTCTTATTTCTCTTTCTTTTTTGCAAATCCAAAGGGGGGGGGGGGGGTTGCAACCCCCGTAACCCCCCCTCTGGATCCGCCACTGTGACCTGTAGACATTTTATACAAGTTAATCGCTCGCGATCTACCTGATGCGCGATAATGATTATGTAACACACAGAATATATATTGAAGCCTATGTACTTACTTTAAATAGTAATAATGTTATTTATTTGAATTTTTCAAACATTGATATTTTTTTTAACATCTAGAGTTATTGATCTACAATCACCACGAGTACGAAAAATATTGAAGTTCCCTAAAAACTTTGACGTCATTTTCTGTACATTGTGACGTCACGAGAAAATATTGACGACTTGTCAAATGTTGAGAAAAAAACAAAGCAAATAGACCTTATGGTTATAACCTGGCCACTTTGGAGGGCTTCTGTTAAACAGTGGTCCACAATAGACATGCAGATGTGGAAAGCATAGACTAACGCGAAAACATTTCTTCGTTTTTTTTTTATATTTTTAATTGAACTAAGAACTAGGCTATATTAGAATCTGTTTAGCCTACCCTATTTACGACGCATAAATAATGCATTTATGCTAAAAAAAGGATTTATGGTTGTGTTTACATAATTTACAGTAACCTTTCTTATGAAAGATTTTATCCTTGGCGTGCGAGGTTTTATTAACATGGAATTATATAAAGGTAAATTTTCGTTCTGCATGCGCAGCTGATCATGAGCAAACGACATTTTTAAATATTAGATTAACACATGGTGCGCATTCCTCTCGGAGAAAAAACTTGTTGAAAAATACGCGTAAGATACCAATGTTTGATTTTATACTTGAATTTTTTTCCGAGAGGAATGCGCCCCACTTGAAATTTTAAAGTGAATCTGTAAAATCGGTGAAAAATTCCGGAAAAGTCAAAACCCTTATAGGTTTTAGCCGTTGCGATGAAGAAGCCAACATCCGGTTTGACTAACACTGACGAAGTCGAGTAGATACGGAAACCACAAATATTTTTCAAGAAAACGATAATTTATTTTTTAAGAA
The DNA here is from genome assembly GCA_003671525.1 of Saccostrea glomerata. Lineage (NCBI taxonomy): Eukaryota > Metazoa > Mollusca > Bivalvia > Ostreida > Ostreidae > Saccostrea > Saccostrea glomerata. The sequence goes on from PRKT01000404.1 coordinate 470,849, forward strand.
ATTTACAGGCCGTATATTGTACTTTCTGACTTTTGTTCTTTGGACTTCCTCCACGGATATGAATTTGAAGAATAAGACAGCTAATATGTTTTACGGTGTGACCGTTGGGGCGAGCGCAGTTGTACCATCAAAAACACTTGAGATCAGCCACTTCGAACGTCAAGCCGCACGAGACTTCTCGACTAGCTGTGACGTCATACGACGTCACAAAGCTCGTCGGAGCTTACGGAGACAGCCGAGCGTCTGTTTGAAACTATAGAACTAGTGCATTTTTTGTCGAAAAACATTGCAGAGTTAATTCTTGTTTCTTTGAAAGATTTCTACAAACTGAAAGTCTGATATATGCTTTACGTTATTATTTATTTATTTATTCGGCAATATTTGCGCAAAGGACATTGGGTAGTGCAGGAATTCTGGGAATGTTGCACAGAGAAATTTGGCTGACGTATGTACAGATTTCAATCCGAATTTTCTCTGTTCTTACACGTTAGTCTATTGAGCTCGCTTCGCGAGCGTCGCTTCGCGACGCTCGCTGCGCTCGCTATTATTTGGATATTCCTACACGCTGTCGTTTTCACTCAGTTTTCAAAATATAGGGTGACCTTTGAGTATTAAACTTTTTTACTATAAAATGTTTATTAAAAACAGTATGAACTATCCCCAAAATGACTTTTATCAATTTTGCTATGTGTCTTAAAGTCATTAAAACATAATTAGTGATAATGTGTTGAAACTTTGCAAATTTACATCGGTTGTTGTAAGTCATTGTTTCCAAGGACGGTACCCATCTTTGATGTTCATTATATAATTTTTGTTAATTGAAATCTACATGTACATATGTCTATAAAACAGGCATTAGTTGCTGTAACTTTCAAATAATTCAGTTAGTATATTTTTGGGATATTAACAAATTTTAAGCTGCTTTAATGAAACGTTTAATTTTACTCTAGTTTACTGATTCTTGACCATTCATTTTTAATGCAGTGTCTCGAATAGCCCTTGTTTCCCAGCTTCCCACGATGAAATAATGCGATGAAAAGTGGTCAATCAAACTGTTATCAATTCATTAAAGATTCAATAATGAGAGAAAGTCAAGCTTTATGTCATATGACTACTATGATGTATGCTATCGAGCTAATGACATTATTTATTGAACGTCCCTCGTATGTATTGGAAGTGCCGACATAGGGAAGGTGCCTTCGGGAAATAAAAGAAAACTGGGGAAAAAAAGTGAGATGGTAGGGGTGAGAAACGTAAATTTATTGATACATGTTCGAAGACCTGATAAGATGAAATCATTTCATCAGTAATTTTCATTGATATTGAATTTTTTTTTTTTTTTTGAAGTGGTAAACAGTTTTATATCCAAGGTATATACTAATCAGGCGGTTTAGGTATACAAAACATACCACTTGGCCTTTGTTTTATTCTGACATCTCGTGATAATTTCAAAATTATATACAATGTAGTAAGATAAAATCATGCAGTTAAAGAATTAATTTGTAGTTAAAATGTAGTACTACACAGATCAGGCTTGTAATTAGTTAAAATTAAAATTAGATTTGGGGATTGTTTAGATGTTTCAATTGTGGCTCTGATTTTAATCATAGGTATTTTCTACCGAAATTATCATTTAAGGAGACTAAAGGAGATAACATTTATCAATATTTACATTCCCTATATTTTTCCGTATGAAGTTCATTAGAAATCCACGACATTCAAATTTCTTTAACACACGCGAGACCTTGTCACCGCGCGTTAGAATACACAGTAGGAACTACAAGCATTTCCTATAATCTAGGAACAACAAAATGTACAATGTTTTGACTCAATTTAATGAAAAACTATGACCCTGCTAAATTAACATAAAAATACTACAAATGTGCGTTTCAAATTAACTTGTCACCTTTTTCCTCGCAATGTCTGCGTTATTTAACGTTGCAACGTCATTTGACGTTACAAAATCTCTTACGACTATTAACCACGTCAGTTTTGAAAGGCGCTAAATTCACATTAAAGATTAAGGAAATACGCAATTATGAAGAAGGAAAATTAGAGAATGTAAATATAAGTATTGAATTCATATTTTTGGTTGTCTTCGGTGCTTTAACACACCTGGCCGTGCCGACAAATTTATCATACCGCGCTAACAGTATATATACATTTGCAATACTGAAATATGCTGCAAAACGCCCAGTATTCACTAATGGTAAGTGTTACCTGCTCAAACTCAATCAACAACTTAAAAAAAATGAAAATGTTTGACCTTAATTATAAAGTTATAAGCAGTATTAAGCAATATTAAACTATAAATTTCTTTATAGTTGCCATGGTAACAAAAGTAACACATTGTAACCAAGCAAAATTGGTTAATAAGATTGAGATAATGTTACTGTCTTCAACTCAGGAAAACATGACAATTCAAGACTGGAAAATATGCATCCTGGACCTAACACCACCTTTTTTCTGAGACACCATAAGAAATATTAGGATTCATTGTTCCTTTGTGATTTTAAAGGGCCAATATGAAGATTGAGATATCCCGAATTAGTAGTTAAAGTTTCTTACCCTTGTGCGACTCCTACACCTAGTACTAATATCATTTACTCAATACTTGTGACTGAACCCAGCATATATAGACTAAGACATATGAATAATTGATTATTGTTATTTTACTCTAACGGTTTTGAAGCCAACTTTCTACAGCTTTGAGCCTTGGACAGCTCACCCTGAGACAAAATGCTCACTCTAAAAATTTGGACAACAACAGTTCCCATGTTCTCGCCGTTGAGTATCATCATTTAGAGACCCATCTCTCCCCCTCCCTATTGTTACATGGAAAATTAGTAGACCTTTTATTTTTGGTAAAATATTCTCTGTGTATGCCTTCATGCATTTTTATTTAAAATGTTTCAATAGACTAGCAATCAAATGAAACGAAAACTAACTGTAAATGACTCATAGCGATGATGAAATCAACCGACCTCCTTTCAGTACATTCGGTACTTTGATTCCTGCACAATTGAAAGTGACGCAATTCTCCGGGAGTGTTCAATAGTCAATACAATTTAAATACTATTAAATTTTGACAAAATGTGTAAGTACCTTCATCAGGCTTCATAACATTTTTGGAAAACAAAGTTTAAAACGAATTAGTATGTTGGACTTAATATTCGTGGTCTTGACCCCCCCCCCTTTTTTTGAAGCAAACACACACACACTCACATACACTATCAGCGAATAGGGGATTGTTAACCTTTAACTCATAAAAATAATTACTTCCATTAAACCATCCCTTGACTCCGATATGTTTATTATTCCAGCTTTCTATAACTGAAATTATACCATTTTGCGTAAATTCCACCCATACAGTCGACGTTTGATCTCGGGCCAAATCCAAAGTAAAATTACACCATCGGCACGTCTAATTTGGCTTGAAATTACAAATCTAAATTTCTACCTTTTCAATCAAACTTAGTTCGTTTAAAAAATGAAAACATTCCAACTATTCAACTTCATTAAATTTTCCACGACTTTTTATCGATTTATCGAGAAAGAAAGAAGAAGAAACAATTAAATATTAGACTTTATGCAAATGGGCCTAAATTATCCGGAATGATAGGTCTTGACTTAGGGTAAATTAATATAATTATTTTTTCTGAAAGGATTAATAATATTCGGAATGAAGGGGCATAGGGTTAATGAAATAAACTCACTTATCCGAGACCAGGCTCGAATACATGTAAGTGGTGATATGTGAAACCAAGACAGGTATATAGCTATATTAACATTTTCAAAATAAATACCAGACACCTGTGTATCCTGCATTGTTTCTGGGAAGCTTCCAGGCTGCGAGCCAAATGATTGACCGTCTCGACTCTGGAGGTCTGTGAGTTCTCTTCTTCTTTATAACTTGTTTTGTTTCTGCCTCAAACTTGAGCTCTCTGCATTCTGTAAAAATGAGAATTTGAATTCATTTATCAGTCTACAGAATATAACCCAAAACTGTTTGAATTGTAGCTGTTGGTTCAAAGTCTTTTTTGTGGACCTCACAGCATATAAGCTTTTAACTGCCTAGAATGACATAATAATAAATTGAGACATACGCAAATCAAATTATATAATTTTCTATACTGCTAGTATGACATGACTATGGTTTGAAAAAAAAATACCGCTTTTATAAGTAATGACTTAGTACTCCACACACTTTAAATTTTAAGTACCCAATAATGTACTCTTCATTAAGCTGTATTTATTGCACATATTATTGCCGTCCATGAATGTTACCACCATTTTCATTAAGAAATAAACAACATTGTTAAACATTTCTCTGGGAAATGACCTTTTAGTTAATCACGTATCAACTAATTAAGTTCATTTCCCAGTAAACTTGTCAACATTGTTGTTTATTACTTATATTTACATTTGAGAATAATAAATTTCGAGTAAAATTGCATTTATTACACGAACGGGCCGCCGTAATGCTATAATGCTATTTTGGTACACAATGTTGGTACACTAGTATAAAACGAAAGTAAAATGTTTGTTGATTTTTATATAGAATTCACGGAAAATTGTGAGTATATCATTGAGTCTTCTAGATGTTTAATTAATGACCAATTTAATATACCTATTTAAGAAATAAACAACAAATATTCAGTGAACATGGCGTTATGAGTAACAATTGCTCTGCTGGCATATTCCATAATGTGCACTAGCGCATCATTGAAAATATGCCCGAAGAGCTATTACTATTCAAAATGCCATGTTCACTGAACAATCGTTGTGTATTAATTATATTTGCATTCTTTTATGTTGTCAAGAATATCAGAGGAAATCCATGCTTACATAAGGACGCGGCTTTTTGTTTTCAATAAAGAAAACAACACGGCTGTAAAAACCAGTGAACATGATCATTGCACATTTTCTCTAATAAATCACAAACAATTTATAAAGTATTTGCTTCTCAAACACAGTTATCTGGATGCAAGCAACGCCGTCATCACATTTTCTTTAGTTTTGTTTTGATACAATTGTGACGTCATCGATTAACCTTATTAAAACCCACTGAAAACTCAATAATTTTAAGAAAAAGAATTACGGAAGCCCAATAGTGCAAACCAAAAATAAATAAAGAAAAAACGAAAATATTAAATAAAGAGAAACGAAATTATTAAAGAAAGAAAAACGAAATTAATATATAAAGAAAAACGAAATTATTAAATAAAGGAAAACGAAATTATTAAAGAAAGAAAAACGAAATTAATATATAAAGAAAAACGAAATTATTAAATAAAGGAAAACGAAATTATTAAATAAAGAAAAACGAAATTAATATATAAAGAGAAACGAAATTAATATATACAGAAAAACGTAATTATTAAATAAAGAGAAACGAAATTATTAAATAAAGAAAAACGAAATTAATATATAAAGAAAAACGAAATTAATAATTATATAAAGAAACACGGAATTAATATATAAAGAAAAACGAAATTATTAAATAGATCATTTTGTTTTTCTTTATTTAATGATTTCGTTTTTCTTAATTTATTAATTTCGTTTTCTACTTTTAATAATTTTCTTTAATTTTTCTTTATATATTAATTTCGTTTTTCAAGTAGAAAACTGAAACTAAAATAAGGAATTTAGAGATATGCAAGGTAAGGCCTGAACCCATAAATCATTAGCGCACGCGTCTTTTAGCCTTGATTTTGTTTCGACAATTTACAAGTGTGATGTTTGCCTTTGCACTCACCGACTCCCAAATCGAATGCATTACCATTACAATAATTGAATTTGTGAGAATTTAACCTTTGGTATCTAATATATGCTTAGATTTATGTTTTTATCTTACAATAACACGATGAATGTGAACTTAAGCCAGTCTCATAATTTGGCCAGTGATTAATTCGGTGAGATGTTGACGTTAAAAAATTGGTTAACATTAGCTTTCTCAAATCCTCTGCTCGAAAGGTCTAATGATCAGCAAATAATGAATCTGGACACATTAATAATCACTCTGGACATGAAACATTAAAGAGATTATCCTAATAAATTTCACAAATATTTAAGATAAACATGAAGGTTAAGATTACGTTATTTACAACATGTACTGTTGAATTTTTAACATTTATGTAATCCCCATGGCTTTACAGTACCTGCATTAGAAAAAAAAACGTATAATAATACGTAATATCGGACTTTGTGAGTTTGTTTGACATTGTAAAAAATGTTTAAAGATAACAAGTGCAAAACTTAAAACAAGTCAAAGTGGTTACAATAAGTAGATTTTAATGATTGCTTTCTATATTAGAAATAAAGCAAAACACTTCTGATTTCTTGGTCTTAATGAATGTCAAACTCTCAATCTGTATTATTCGTGTCAGTGGTACTACATGACTACTATAGTACTTGATTCACATATTCTAAATGGCATACTCTCAATCTGTATTTATAAATCAGTTATATTTGTGACCAAACAATGCCCACACTTGCACAAAACAAATCCCACAAAATAATCAAATCAATTTTCTCTTTATAGTTTCAACAACCTATGATTTATAGTACACAGATAGGACGCTAGGTAAAGTTCGAGGGAATTCAGTAATACGATACTCAAGGTCTTGATCATGACCTTCTCGCGATTCATGAGCTTTATTGGAATGTCATTAATTCTGTGCAAACAGAAACAGCCACCCTCGCTAGGTCAAGGCTTACAGACTCCAACAATGATGTGGGGATATGACACAACATATAAACAAAATTGAATAGTTTATGAATTGTTCACGGAAATGGGAATTTTCGGCCGTGTGTACATATCTTTTCTACGTTTGTTAATTTGACATTTATATGATCTTTAATTTTTCATTTCCACTACACATTTGTAATTTCGATATAAGGCGTAAAGAGTTACGAGGTGATGCTTTATAGCATGTGCGCTTTATGGAATGATTCATGGATCTTGTAAAACCATTCTTTATAAATGTTTTTGTACCAAAAAATACATAGCCATCCTGCAAGGCACACAAGTTTGTTTCGGTCGAAGTAGAGCAGGTGTTTGAAAATGCAGTCCAGGGCCTAATCACTCCACACACTTGATAGTATGTAGAAAAATCAGCACGCCCTAAATTTTAATAAATCTAGTCAATACAGGAAGTTTACATGTTGTTTTTCATCTCATAAAAAAAATTCAGCTCCATTCTCGTATAAAAATGCAAGAATCGGAAGGGAAGATTCCAGGATTATTTTGCGTCAGCCATGATTTACTGTTACGACACCTGCAGGCCCTTACCATGCACATATTTAAATTCCGTATTTTAGTTTCAGTTTTCTACTTGAAAAACGAAATTAATATATAAAGAGAAACGGAATTTATATATAAAGATAAACGAAATTATTAAAAGTAGAAAACGAAATTATTAAATAAAGAAAAAGGAAATTATTAAATAAGAGAGAAAGGAAATTAATATATATAAAGATAAACGAAATTAATATATAAAGATAAACGAAATTATTAAATAAAGAAAAACGAACTGATTTATTTAATAATTTCGTTTTACTTTATTTAATAATTTCGTTTTTCTTTATATATTAATTTCGTTTTTCTTTTTTTAATAATTTCGTTTCCGTTTATATAATAATTTCGTTTTTCTTTATATATTAATTTCGTTTCTCTTTATATATTAATTTCGTTTTTCTTTATTTATTTTTGGTTTGCACTATTGGGCTTCCGTAGAGAATGCTTTAATCATGATTAGAATTTCAGAATGCTTTTCAAAGATATTTTAAGTTCTTAAATTTATTTACTCATTCTTGAAATACACATATAGAGTCTACTAGGAAAGAATGTTTGCTTTTTTTCTGAATTTAAAACACCCAAGCGTAAAGAGTTAACCTTCTTTGCAAAATAATGCATTAAATGAAAAGAAAAAAGTTAACATGTGGCCGTTCATTTCCATTTTAAAAACATTTATCATACAATCAAAAACATTGACCAAAATAATTTTTTAATATATGAATGAGCAACTTTAATTATTTTCATTTTTTTTCTTTTTCAGAGAAAATTATTAAAAAATTAAAATGGAAATAAAATATTTATTCCTTTTTGCACAATATTTTAAATATATACATCTGAACACGTAAACTACTGTAGTAGAGCTTGTAATATGCGAGTGTGAGAAGGAAACTGGATTCACAACAGTAGCAATTGCGTCTATAGTGCTATGAATGCAATTGAAGCCCGCAGGTTCATAGTAGGAGAGAACAAAGAGATTGCAAATATAATAATTTACAAATATTGCAAATATCTATTTTCACTTCCTTGTACAACTATTTTAATTAATTCATGTGTTTGTATATTTGACTTGATTATAGTAAAATATTATCAAGCATCTAAAATGATGCACACAAAATAATAAGTATGAAAATGTACGATTAATCTTTGAAATTTTTTTTTACATAATTGCAATATATCTTAATCAGGCAAATATAATACATGTATTATTCTAATTCCATTTCAGGATAGATATGGCCACCATCCAAGGACAGGACATCATTTGCTGTCAGTTGTGTCTCAACCCTGTGAAACATCATTGCAATCTTTGTCATGTGGATCTTTGCCCTTCCTGCATAGCAAAACATATGTCAGACCAATCAAGAGAACATGAAGTTGTTGGATATACTTCAAGAAAAAGAGACACTGTTATTCTTCCAACATGCTCCACACATGAGAAAAAACAATGTGAAACGTACTGCCAAGACTGTAATATACCAATATGTATTAAGTGCCTGATAGAATCACACAAAGGACATGAAGTTACCGAAATAAATAATTTTCTTCAAAAGCAGAAACAACGAATTATAGCCGACATTAAAAAACTGGAAAACATCATTGTTTCAAAGTACGGAGATATCAACTCAACTACAACTACTGCAGAGTTTGACATGGTCCAGAATGCAATAGAAGAACAAGAAAAAAAATTCAACAAAGCCATACATGAAATTGGCAGTCTTCTCAAAGACAACATAAACAAACAGAAGGAAAAGGCAGTTTCAGAATGCAAAGAAACGCAGTCTTTGAGAATTGAAGCTAAAAGGGAAATTAATCACATCATTCAAAATAACAAGGACATTCTCAAATGCAAAGATGCCACAGCCATAATAAATTACCAATCAACACGCAATCTGGATTTCCAAGGCCCAGAATTACAAAGATTTCCTTGTCCACAGTTTCTCCCTGGAAGTATTAGGCAAGAGCAACTTGCTGAAATCTTTGGTTATCTTACTACTGGTCTTGAAAACTCCTCAGAAACTTCTGTTGGCGGATTCGCAGCACTTTTTGGTGGGGGATCCAAAGAAAATTTTGTTAGAGGATCCCCAGCAACTTTTGGTCAGGAATCGCAAGCAACTTTTGGTCAGAGATCCCCAGCAACTTTTGGTCAGGGATACCCAGCAAAATTTGGTCAGCGATCCCCAGAAACTTTTGGTCAGGGATACCAAGCACCATTTGGTCAGGGATCCCCTGCAACTTTTGGTCAGCGATCCCCAGCAACAGTTGGTCAGCGATCCCCTGCAACTTTTGGTCAGCGATCTCCAGCAACCTTTGGTCAGCCATCCCCAGCAAATTTTGGTCAGGGATCCTCAGCAACTTTTGGTCAGGGATCGCCAGCAACTTTTGGTCAGGGATCACCAGCAATTTTTGGTCAGGGATCGCCAGCAACTTTTGGTCAGCGATCCCCAGCAACTTTTTTTGGTCAGCGACCCAAAGCAGTTATTAAATATACAAAAGATTTCGAGTAGGACTGTCATGGGTACCCGAATGGAGCCGGAACTGTGGAATAATTAATTCGGATCGGTTTGGGTTCTGTTTTTCCGGAATCCGATTCGGTTCCGATTTCTACAATAGAGTAGGTTTTACCATGAAAAATTGCGTCTAAAAGGGAAGATTAGTTAGTCTAATATGTTTTACGGTGTGACAGTTGGGACGAGCGCAGATGTACCTTCAAAAATACACCTGAAACGTTGATCCGCCACTTCAAATTAAACGTCAAGTCGCACGAGACATCTAGACTGTGATGTCACACGAGAGCTCCTGGAGGTTTACGGACAGAGCCGAGCGTCTAGTTTAAACTTATAGAATTGTGTTGAAAGATATTGCAGAGTAATGTTTTGTTTCTTTTTAGGATTTCTTCAAAGTGAAAGCTTTTTATGGCGTACGTTATTATTTATATATTTATTTGCATAAAGGGCATTCAGTACTGATGGAATTTTGGGAATGTTTCACAACAAAATTTGCTTGACGCAAGCATAAATTTCATACCGAATTTCCTCTGTTCTTACACGTTAGTCTATTGAGGTGGCTGCGCTATTAAGGAAGCTCTAAACACTAACAGAAATTGTTTTTTTTTTGGAAAAATAGAAAAATGTATCATGTAAAGATATGCATATTGAGACTTTTTCATTCATTTAGAACATAGGGTACATGTCTTATTTGCGCAGGAAAAACATTCAAAGACTATGGACTGTTTGTGAGCAGAAATCATTGTTATTTACTTACAGTTAAAAAAATTAATGAAAATAATTAAATTTTTTTCTCTTGGTCTTACAAATGCTATAAATATTTTAATCTATTATAGATTATATAATTAAGGTAAATGACCATTTCCTTAATCTTACATCTACGGGCATATCACTCTAATTGCATAAAACTATCCAATAAATAGAGCTCCTTCGTGTGCAGGGTTAAGAGCGTCCTTAAAAATCGTAATAATGTAATCTGAATCATTTGGTTCAATTATTTTCTCGTTTGGAAACTTTTTAAACCAGTCATTATGTTTCTTTTTCTTAGATTTAAAATAAAATATATATAATTTTTGTTGAATATAATTCAAGTCATTAGTTTTTATTCTATTATAAACCCGAACCCAAAAAACCCGAGACCGAACCTAAAAAAATAATAAGAACCGATTCGACCCGAAAAGAAGTCCTAATCTCGTGACAGGACTTTGCGTAGGACACCCTTTTTTACAAGAACTGCTGAGTGGAACTATTATAGTGTTAATCGTTATATATTAGTGTATATTTAGTTTACAATAGCTGGTGGTTGGAGTGGACAATTCACGGTGAGTCGTCAGTGACTCATTTTGCAATTCAATATAGAAATTCCTAGTGTATTCTTTTGACTTTGCCGTGAGCCGAATAGTGTTCACTCAAGCATGCCCAGTAATGTTACATATGTACTAGCCCCTCAACAACACCACCAGCTAGTAGTAAAGACAGTGGTAAAGAAAATAAAAGAAAAAAAATATTCACCTGAACATGTAAAAAAAATACTGTAGTGTGAGATTGTGGGAGTGGTAAAGGTATTATTAATGCTGTGGCTGTAGACATCGTTTATGAACACTTCAAGGAACTAACAATTTCGAAGTAGATTCCGATATTGATATACCATATAGCTTGCATTAATATGATTCAATAAATAACGAAAATATTATTGAAAAAGAGATCTTTGATGCTGTTAAATCATTGCAAAATAGTAAAGCATGCAGTAGTGATATGATACTAAATGAATTTCTGAAGAATTCCATCAGCAAATTGATGCCAGTGTTTGTAAAAATTTTCAATATTGTATTTGAAAGTGGTATTATACCCAATTCATGGGCAAAGGGAATTATATGTCCAATCTTTAAAAGTAAAGAGGATCGTGCAAACCCAGACAATTAAAGGGGAATAACTATACTGACTTGTATCGGAAAACTATATATTTACATGCATTTTGATTAATAGACTTTCTTGTTACATTGTATTTTGAAAATTCTGGTATTCTTTGTGAAGAGCAGGCAGGTTTTCGGAAGATAATATGTGGAACTGTAGATCATATTTTAACTTGAAGTGTTTTATTGACTTGTATTTTGCCAGAATTAAAAAAATATATATTGTGCTTTTATTGACTATAAAAAAGCCTGACTCCGATAAAAGAACTTTACTTCATCAGAAGTTCCTGCACAGCAATATTAATGGTAAAATGCTTGATGTTTTGCAGAACTTTATGCCAAATCTGGTGTAAGAAATGGTATGAAATGCCCCGATTTCTTTTATGCGTATTATCGGTGTTAGACAAGGTGAAAACATATTCCTATTTTGTTTTCATTATTTTTAAATGTCAGATTTGACTGATTTAATGTCCTCTGCATATATTGGACTCACTGATGTTTGTAAAATATCTCATTTACTTTTTGATAATGAAGATATTGAAGTGTTACTATACCGGTACATGTATGCTGACGACACAGTTGTATTTGCTGAAACTGCTCCGGAATTACAGACAGCCCTGAATGCTATGTATCTTTATTGTGAAACTTCTTAAAGTCAATACTTATAAATCAAATGTTGTAATATTTTCAAAAAGTAGACAGTCTGTAAATAGTGTTGTATGTACAATGGCGAAAAATAATCAACTGATGAAGTGTTTCAAAACCTTGGCATTATTTACCAAGGAAGGGTAACTTTCAAAAAAAATAAATTAAGACTTATGAAAAAAGAAAGGAAAGTTATGTTTAGTGTTTAAAGTATAGTTAGAGAACTATGTCTACCTGTTGATATTTGATTATAATATTTAATTACATTTATTATAATGCAATGCACATAAAACAAAAGAGGGTGCATAATTCTGTAATAAAGCAATGCAATGTAACTGGAAGTTTTCTACTTGATTTTAAAGTTGAATTTATGAGGGCTGTATAAATAATGTCCTGAACTGTATGACATACAACACAGATATCATATGACATTAAGCTTGACTTTTTTGCATAATTGAATCTTTACTGAATTTATAACAATTTATGTGACCATTTCCATCACATAGATTCCTTGTGAGAGACTGGAAAACAAGGGCTATTCGAGACTCTGTATGTAAAACAAGATGCTGTCATGAGACAATAATACCCGCACTAAGGTGTTTGTCTCTAAATATACATTCGTACATATCGGGCTTTCCAAGGAAAAAGTCAAAATAATTCGGTAATTCACAAAGTACATGTATTTTTCACATTGAGTACAACATTCTCAGACCCTGTGACTATGTAACCTATGACTCAGTGCCTCTTATATGTATCTTATATGCTTCATAGGCGTCGGAAGGACATTGCAAGTGGGAGGGGGGGGGGGG
>PRKT01000404.1:484244-512878 GCA_003671525.1 Saccostrea glomerata
CACCCCTCACCCCCCCCCCCCCTTGATTCAGACGCCTATGTGTGAATTAGATTTTAAAAAAATGTTTTGCTCATAATTGGTATCTTTTTAAAGGTAAACACACACACACACACACACACACACACCCTCACACACACACACCCTCACGAATTGTACTTTTTTAGGATAGACATGTATAGATGGAAAAGTTATGTTAAAACATAGTTTGTTATCAGTTAATTTCAAATTGTTCTTGAACTACCTTAAATCCGGAATATTTGCTAAAGATAACTTTTTTTAGCAAATTCGCAAGTTCATTTTATTCTGAAAAATATTTTTCTTAAAAATAATTCAAGAATAAGAAAATGTAAACAAAGTAGTGGTCATTCGGAAAATTTTAAAACGTAAAAAATACAATCAACAGCATTTTGACCCAGATTCGCAAAATAAAATCGACGTTAAACTTTCCAGATTTATGGTAAATGATTACATGTGAACACCGTTTTGAAAATTCCTACATTACATTGGGTTGCCTCACCCATTATCATATTTTTTTGATTACGCACCATTCGGCACACCTCGGCCGATTCGTACTTCATCTGATTTTGGCGATGGAATCAGCCAAGGTTTGCCGAATGGGTTAAAATGCACATGCTGCAGTGTGACGAGTATTAAAAAATCATTTTGTGTTATAATTGGATTATATTTCATGAAGTTGATAGGAGCTATGACAATCGGTTAATACAAGTTTAAGTATAGTTTGGGGTCAAATCCAGAAATTTGATCAGTAATTTGGCTCAAATTTTTAGGGCTTTCATGCTTAACATGTGTATTCATTGTGAGATTTCAACAGGATTAAATATGTTTGACCTTGGCCCTAGAATTTGACCCACTTAAAAAACTTTAACTTTGGCAATTAACTTTAAACAGGAAGTACTAGGGATTTCTTTATTTTCTTTATTTTACATGTGTATTCCTTGTGAAAAGACTTTCTTTCGATACCAACAACTTTAACCCTTTGACCTTGACCTTTGAGTTTGACATACATTTGAGAAACTTCAACCTTCGCCATAAGCTGCCATACGTGGGCATCAGTGTTTAACAAACACATCTTGTCTTCATTATTTTTAAGTGGCGGTGTCTCCATATAAGGGACAAATTCGCGAGAGAGATGTTTTCACAAGAACAACAAAAAACAAAAAAAACAAAACAAAAACAAAACAAATTACTAAAAATAGCATTACACATGAACATGTTGGTTGTATCTCTTGTTCTCCCTTGAATAAGAAATGATTACATAGATATATAAAAAAAATTATCAAAAGATTTGAAAAGGTTGTGCATCTTAAAATTGACTAAATTCTGTGGTTGAATTAGCTATAAAAGTTTACTAGCTTTATTTTGCTATTCAAAACACCTTGATTAACTTTATTCAATCATACTGTTTTATGAAATATTCAGTTTTTTCAACAATGGAAACATACGTATGTCATACATTTTCAAATTCTCTAAAAATTGCATGAAAAAAAGCATTTCAAATAGTGTAAACATGGAAACCCTTTCAAAATACTTGTGAATCCTACGTCTTTAGCTCATTTGAGCTATTCAGGTTTCCTTATCACATTTCGTCTGTCGTCCATCTGTTTGTCAGGAAACTTTGTATATTTTCAACTTCTCTACAACCACTGGGCCAATTTTAACCAATTAAAATAAAAATCAGCATTTGTTCATCTGTATGTCAGTCTGTCAATTCTTTGTCATCACAGTCATATCTATTGAATGAGAAGAGACAAGGTATTTGTATTAAACATAGGTATAATTAGTATTTACTGTACCTGTGACAAAGGCATGATTTTTTTAACCCATGACCTTGGAGTTTGACCTAATTGAAAAATTACATTGTTTTCAATTCATCATTTTGAATCATGATTCATGCATAAATCATGAATCTGTGGCCATGAAGCTTAACCTACTTTTCAGAATGTTGCATTAATTTTGCTTATAA
The DNA here is from genome assembly GCA_003671525.1 of Saccostrea glomerata. Taxonomy (NCBI): domain Eukaryota; kingdom Metazoa; phylum Mollusca; class Bivalvia; order Ostreida; family Ostreidae; genus Saccostrea; species Saccostrea glomerata. The sequence continues at coordinate 486,229 of PRKT01000404.1, forward strand.
CTTTTGATTGAGAAGAGATATGACTTTTATATTAGGTTATGGACGTTTATGAACTCTATCAGAATGCTGACTAAAATTTCAAAAAAACACTTCCGGTTTTGAGTTATGTCCCTTTAAACGAATATTTATAGGCTTTCGTTTCAAGACAAAGGCTCAGAGACGGCTAAAGCTGGAGCAGAAATTCGACTGGTTTTAGATAATAAAAGGATTGAAGTTGTGCACATTGGTTTTTGTTTTTCGATTTTCTCTATTCAAAATGGCGCTATATAGGGGTAAAAAATTAGTACGCTTAAAAGAGCCAAAAATTACTCATATTTTGCTTTCTATCTTTTAAACTAAAAATATTTTGTTAAAATATATAGAACATAATTTGTGCAGAATTAAAAGATCTTTCAAATGATATGTCGGAAAAAGGCTGACCCCTAAATTAAGGGATCTAGAGGTGCCAAAAGTTTTTTCCAGATATCTCAAAAAGTATTGAGAACTTGTTATACATTAAAGAAGCAAAGTTGTTGAAAATGTCAAGCTAATTCTAACGGAGTCGTCAAAATACGTCCAGCGTCGTCACTTCCGGAAACCGGAAGTAGTCGGAAAACGCGTATTTTTGCCGTTTTTGACAAGTTTATTTGTAACATATGTCTCTTGGAGCTTTAAAATTAATTTTACGTGCGTCATTTCCGGTCAAACCGGAAGAAGCAAAAATGGCTTATTTTTGCATTAATTAACATAGCTTTAGAGGATTCAAAGCATTTTTGGGCGTTATTTCTTATTTTTGTTAAAAATGAAAGCTGCTTCCGGTCAAACTGGACGGAAGACCTACTCGTTGCTTTGCAACGAGCTTTGCTCTAGTTACCCTATGATGTTGATATTTTGCCTAATTTTTAAAATATTTCACACTCCTAAAAGATAATCAGGCCACTGATTTGACCCCCTGGGGCAAAATCAAAATACCGAAACCTTACTGCACATCTACAGTACCGATCGCACATAACCAGAGCGAACCCGAAGCGGACCCCGTGTTTGCTCGGGGGTCCGCTTCGGGTTCGCTTTCAGAAATTTTGGGACCGCTCTGGGTGCGCTCCGGGTTCACTCCGCGATCGCTCGGGGTCAGCAATGGGTTCGCTAGAGCGGACCAGGCGTTCGCTTCCTGGGACCGCTTTACGCACTGATGCATGAAGCAGACCCCGTTTAATCTTGCCATCATGCAGTAAGACCAGCCCCTTGTATATTCCAATACAGTAATGGGATTGTGGATCGATTATTGTTGCTTATACCGCGATCGATATATATCGATACATATACACTGTACATTTTTTAAAAAACAATGATATTATGGAGAACATTGATAAATCATTTTCTAAAATTAAACTGTACAATCGACGTAGATTTAGATGCATAATTGATTTCCTTGATTTCTCCGATCTCGGAATTTTGATCACGAGAAATTCGAAGTTATTTAACAGAGGGCTATTAGGCATTTATTTTTCTTTAGTTATAACGTGAAAACAGAACAAAAGAGGAAGAAAAAGGTGTTGAATTAATTTTCAATGTTTCGAATGGTGTACAAGTGAAACTGATGAATGCACCTAAACAAAATGCCTTCAAATTCATGCGTTTGTAACGTGTTCTCTTCTTATACTGGGTTCCCCAGTTACTAAACTGAGATCGAGAATAAAAAACAATAATACTTGAAACTAGAGCCAAGCTCGTTGCAAAGCAACGAGTAGGTCTTCCGTTGGAGCTGTGGACTGGAAGTACCGACCTTGGGTCAAGGCCACTGCAATGTCTTATGTGAACAACGTTTCTTCTCAGCATGAGCCGCCAGTGAATATTAATTATAAAGTTATGCTTAAACATTTTTCTCTTTTAGTGACCCTGATTTGCCAAAAAGACCTTTGATCAGGGTCATGACACAACCCTCCAATCATAAGTAATCTATGTTTCAAGTAAGCCTCCAATGATTTCCATTTACTAGTTCATAACGTGGAATAAAAATTCTTCTGTCAGTGACCTTGGTTTGAACAGAATAACCTTGGCTCTTTGTCAAAATAAACCCTAAATCTGAAACAACTTTTGGTGATTAGAAATTAATAACCCTGACAGGAATTTTATAACTTTTCTGTCATTGGCCCTGAATTTCTTAAAATGACCTTATTTTAGTCATCTGAAACCGGCTGACTATAAGCATTCTGTATCAAGTATGAACAAATATAGTCCAGATTGAAATGATACTATTTTTTGAGTCAAAATCGTAAAAAAAAAACTTTTGTCGCAAGCTATCTCTATATCAAGTATGAGCTTACAGATATCCTCGATTACATATAAATGATTGCAACAAAACATTAATTATTTCTCCAGTGACCTTGAATTTGCCGTAATTGCCTGACGTCACGGCGTCAGGCTGTATAAGGATTGATAATTCCTTGATCCGAAACTAATAGATCATACCCAGAGAGCTAGATTTTGTGCAAGCTGATTTACATTGGAAATCTTTTACCTGCATTTTAAAAGAAACATTTTTCAGGGAAACAATGATTATACTGATGCAAAATAATGCAGTATTTACTTTGTTTACTTTGTTTGCATGAAACAGATTATTCCATGTGATTTACTGTTTCAACGTGTCCGTGTATCTTTTTTTCTGCATTTCTATACTACTGGATCAGTCCATTTATATTCTACGAAAGGGGTGAATCGCTCTTTTCGCGCCAAATGTCACGAGTAGGCGATCTTCGCGCCTTTTCTTGGATTGTTCTATTGTATGAATGGGGGTGCTAATGTAACTTCCATGGAATTAAATAAAGTTTGTTATTGTAACCTCCATCTTCTTATGATTCAGAAATTCTGTCTACAAATTTTATCTTATTCCTTAAAACAACATATGAATCGTACATATCAGAATATGGACATGCAAAACAAAAGAAAGGATTTCTCTAATTTGTTTCCCCTCTGTTGGTTTATTCCAAATTTTATTGGACTAGTCCAATCACCGCAAACGATCGACGCAGTTTAACCTGATTTCAGACGACCTGACGAAAGAAATTACCTGTGCGAAATCTTGGATTTCTTTTCCACAAAGGCCTAAATGTTGGTTTTACCTATTTCGTTCTCAAAAAATTATAGTACCCACCTTTCAGAAAAAAAGATCAATGAACACAAACTACTACTTCATTGGAAAAAATACTTTCCTACATTAACATATGTATTTAACATGTAGTTATATCCATTCTCTAAAATGTTCACAATGAATGATTTGACAACAGATTTCAGAATAGGTGTAGCTTTAAATTTAGATCCAGGGGTAGATCAATCTACTTGCAGAAAAGTCAATCGCATCATCTCGGGTCTTTTCTTCAGAGGTCGAAAAACAAACTCGAATGTATCGACATCATTGGATGTTTAAAATTTCTACATTTCCTGATCATAGTAAAAAAGGAGTTAGAAGTCCCTTCTATAGTATATTTTAGATAATGTCATTGCATTGAATAAAGTTAACTCAATATTCCACAGATAATAGGTCTATATACATTATCCATGCTTTTATTTCAAAATTTGTGAAAAGGGGGGGGGGGGTCATGGCGTATAAATTAACAATGCATTTGTGGTCTTCTTCCCTAGATAAGGCCCGAGGAGTGGGACCGAGGAGTTGCGATTTGCAGAAATACATTAACCATTCTGTTAACAACTCTTCAGAATGCAGCAAAGGCATCGTTCTTCTACAAGTTAAATAATTAAATATTTTTACAATGTTCTCAAATAAAAAGACATATTTCAAACACAAAAAAGTATTGCTCAAAAGGTTTATCACTTCTCTTACAGATATTGATTGATTAAGTCAGGCAAGCTTTTTGAAAAGCTGTTACTTGTATTGCCTTGAATAAATACAATGACACATCCTAGGATCATTTGAAATCGATTACGAGCTTCCGGTTTCTTTATGTTATAGCCTGGCCCTCTGGGAAAAACTTTGAGGGACAGACAGACAAAGGGACAGTTAAACAGACAGTTTAATTTCCATCCCATCCACACTAACCCCCAAAATACACAATCACTTTGCAAGGGAAAACTCTAGTCATGATTTGAAAAAAAGTAATCTTTTTTACATCAGGAAGCTTTAATAAATATGGTTTCTCATTCTTGCCCTGTAGTTCGTAAGAATAATATTTTAAAACAACCCCTTCTTATTTTTACTAACCGTTTTCTTCATTTTACATCCCCCACGGTCGCCGTGATTAGAGCGTCTGCTCTATAGTCGCGAAGTAAGGAGTTGATCCTTACGTCGTGGTTTCGAATCCCACTGTGGGACGTGGGGACCTGTCCTTCCGAAGAGACCGCATAAAACACGTACTGTGTCGCTTTAGGTGCTGGCACAAAAAAAGATCCCTCCCTGTTCAAAGGCCCTAAGCGCCGATTATAGGACAATTAATGTTTGACTATTATGTTGGTTATGACGGTTAACAGTTTAAATTAGGTCATAAAAGTGTGTAATTACATGATAAGTCTGTAATATTCAGCAGCTGCAGATTGTTATATAAGTTCTTACATTTTCGATTTTGGATATACACTACTTACATGATCATTGTAACCTGCTACTGATTTTTTTAAAATAACGGAACAAAATAAAATTATTACAATGTTAGCACACTATACTAATCATTTACGGGTTTTGAATAAATTATAAAACAAATTGAATTCATTGCTTTAAAATCTTGAATTATTTTTTTCAACTTTTCTATTCAACCTGTAATATAAAAAGGCATTGTGCACCACAGAAGTCACTTATGAAGTTTACACGTTCCGGAGATACTTATCGATGTTTAATCCATTTCATCGAGTATAATTCTTATTTCTAAATAGATTCTTATGATTTGGAAGATTCTCTTTAAAAGTTCAAAACTGGTATATCCATGGTAAAAATCTGTGATGAAAAAAAAATGTGTTTGGAAAAATGTGTGTTGAAAAAGGATTTATTTGTGTGTTAAAAGCGCAAAGCTTGTACATTGAAATTAATATTGGTTGAAGTAAAGTAACCGCAGTTTGCCAGTCCTTACGCTATGAATTGTCAAAATGAAAAGTAAAATTACACATGGAGCTAACGAACTTTAACAATTGAAGACTGATTAATGTACATGTAAAATAAATGCCCCAGCGTTTTGTACTAAAGTCAAACCTAAGATATCTTAAGATATTTTTGAAAGATTCGACTCACTCAAAGAAAATAAGGTTTTCCCGTAAGTTGGTAAAATTAAATTTAACATGCGACCACGCAGTCTAAATCAATTTCAACAAACGATGGAAGGAATTGTTGGTCGCGTAATTGGAAACAAACACAAAACCTAGTTAGCTGTTTTAGATAAACATGTATCACGATCAAATTTAAAACAAAGATAAACCAACATATTAATCTCAAATAATAAGTTTCCATTAATTGTCGTGTTGAAAAATGGTTTTAATGTTTTAATATACCAATTATTTTGCCTATGACTGCGGGGTCAATGGTTCGCCGCGGTGTGCCGCTTTTGATTTTCTCGGACGCATATAATCGAAAGATAGATTACGTAATGGTAAAACACTTAAAATCTGGATTCCAGGTGAATGTGAGAATCGCGCAGTAAATAATTGTGCATTATTTGACTCTTAAAAAAGTTTTTTTTTTATAAGATCCGGGCGTATATTGTTTTTGTTCATATTGTTTGTAGTCATATTTAAACGAGGAAAAGATACTCGAGCTCGTGCTTTTTTTCTATAACTCTTTTTCTTGGAAAGATCTTGATTAATAAAAGGAAAATGATGCCATTGTATACTCTGAACGGGAACCAAAGAACACGTTTAATTAAAACCTAATTTAAAAAAGAAATATGATACAGCGTAGTAAAATATTTATCACTTACGGCAAGTGTACTTCAATTCTACGCTTAAAGAGTTCTCCTTCAATAGCAAAATGAGAACTGTCTAGCTTTCTTTCCTACAATAAGTAAGACTCGAACAAAATAATATTTTCATAGGACAGAGATAGTATTAAGGAACACTATTATATTTAAGAAATGAATTTAACCATTCTGTGTTTTTATTTGTGTATGACTGTGGGTCGCTGGATCACACGCCGATTGATTCCCGGTGACCGACTTTGTCCCGCGCTATCGAGGGAGGCGTGTTATATAATTGTAAACAAACAAGGTGAATATGAAAGGCGTGCACTTGATGGTGGTGAATAGTATATGCTTTATAGTAATGTTTTATTTTCTCAGTATATTGTGTGTTTTTATGTGATAAGAAGAAAAGATTATCTTTTCTTCCCTTTTTAGTAGACTTGGTTTATACGATTTAAAAAAATGAAATGAAAGAGAAAGTTGTCATTAAAAAAAAGCATGATAATTTGGGGAAAAAAGCACAAAACACTTCAAGATCTTTATTCTTAAGAACATGAGCATCCAATGTAGTCATATTTTTTATCTAAAGTAAGTTTGTTTTATATACACGCATGAGGAGCTCTCGTTTACGTGCGGAGTGAAAAGAATTACCTGAATAGGTCATGCATCTAGCTCATTAAAACAAGATTCGAACAAAATAGCAATTTCATGAGATCAGTAACATGTTAAAGCACATTTTATAATCAATAGTCATTTCGAAATATTTACCATTTTTGAGTTATAAAGCAAAAACTTTAAAGGGCCCTAGATCCCTTATTTTAGGGGCCAGCTCCTTTTTAATGATATCAAATGAAAGCTCTTGCAATTATGCACAACTCTTGTTCTACATGTCTTAACAAAATATTTTTAGTTTTCAAGATAAAAAGGAAAATATGTGTAAGTTTTTGCTCTTTTGGGCGTTCTAATTTTTTACCCCTATATAGCGCCATTTTGAATACAGAAATCGAAAAACAAAAACCGATGTGCACAACTTCAATCTTTCTGTTGTCTAAAACCAGTAAAATTTTTGCTCCAGCTTTTGTGGTCTCTGAGCCTTTATCCGGAAACGAAAGCCTATAATTTTTCGTAAAAAGGGAAATAACTCATAAGCGGAAGTAATTTTTTAAAATGTTAGGCAGCATTCTGATAGAGTTTATTACTTTCGATAATGTCTGAAAATTTGAGCAAAATCTATTGAGAAATGAGTGAGATATGAGGCCTCAAAGTTGGCGTCTAGGAAGTAGAAGAAAAAAAAAGAATAATAATCTTTACCAACAGAATCAGTAGAAGGTCTTCCGTTGGAAACGGAAGACCTTAATAATCGCCTGAAAAATACAAATAAGGCGATACGAGTTCCTCTTGTATAAAATAAAAATGATTACCCTTAATTACCTTTCAAAAAAATCACTAATAAAATCACTTAAAAGAAATAAATACTAAGTAAGATATATAAACCATATACAAAATTACAGTAATCAAAATACTAATCAATTAAAGAGTAAATCCTTCCGCTCTCAAATATGCTCAACAAATGAGTACTCGGTTACTCAACACATAACACTTAGAGAAACTTTTATTCACATGTCTACTGAGGACTTGTCTCGAGAGAGTAAGGATGCCTGATCCATGTTCTCTTATGGGAAATTGTCTGCTTACCTATAAACCTGTGTTGCCTCTGTAGCCAAACCAATACTGAATGTGCTGACGCTAGCGTTGTGACATTTATATACTTTGAGAGCGAAAGTCATATGACCTGCCAACTAATGGCGCCAAATTCAAATTAAATGTATACTTTTTACTTTACACGTTACATAGTTTAAAATTATATTTGTTATATTCCTTAAGTTTTGTTAAATAGTAGTTTAAATGTTTGCCAAACACCTAAATTATGATATCGCATCTATAGATTAACCTTTTGTACACGTGATATATTTAGATTTTGTGACATGACCCGGCGAGTTTTCCTTTGAAGTCAACCGTACTGTAACTGTGATACAGAACACTTTTTGTGGGCGTTTCTTATGCAAATGAAAAGAAACTGTACTGTATCTGCAAAATATCAATGATACAGTACGGATTATTTTTAGCGATGACGGAAAGCTGTAACTGTAGACAGACGTAACAATCGTTCAATTCGCATGATAGCACTACATGTTAGCATTTACTTAAAATTTGAAATGAATTCAGAAAAAAATTTACAACGTGAACGTAAATTAAAAAAATCAGAATGGAGGGAGATGGGTAGTTCACAAATGATTACGTTTACACGTACCCCCCCCCCCCCCAAAAAAAAAAAATGGAAAAATCGTTTTTCGTGGGGGTAGATAAATAATCAACCCAGACACCATGTGCGTGATATCGTAACTTGTGATAAATTAAAAAGCGTATGTATACAAGGTTAGCAAAAATAATCTACGAAAGCCAAAAAGAAAAAGCTCGAGGGGGGGGGGCATACCGACGCACACATGTGAGTGCTGGACCCACCTTTGGTTACTCTACATTTTAGTAAAACATGAAGGTAAATACTCCCCTTTCCTTTCATCTGTTTATTTCAATTTTGTATATGATTATGACGACCGATGAATGTCTTTGTCGAAACTTTCTCTCAGAATAGCACTCTCCCTTTTTTCCATCTGTCTGGTTGGACATTTCTCTCAGAATACCATCTTCCCGAAGTATTTTTCTTTCAAAAATATTCCCAAATGATTCTTATATATCAATTTTTTTTTTTTGGACAAAATCGTTGCTTAAATGACAAAAAAAATTATACCAGAAAGAGCTGAATAGAGTAAAAAAAAAAAAACCTATACACGTAATCAATTCTAAATTAATTTTTTCCATGGAAAACAAATTATATCATGCATTTCATAATTCTAAATATTTTAAAATAATAGATACCTGCACGTCCACCTCGCTCGGCATTTCAGTTCCGATTGCTTAATTAAAATGGGATACTCTATCAACTTTCCGCAAAATCATCTGATTGGTTGATAGATAAGTACCCAAATACGCATGTAAATTAGTGAGGTCATAAGAAAGGTCATGTCACAAGTCATTTAGAATACTCGTTTCCTACTGTATCAGAGATATAGGGCGGGGCCCGGCTCGAGCTATCGCTCTCGCCTCAAGCCCCGCCCTGTATCTCTGATACAGTAGGAAACTCTTACTCTAAATATAACTTATTAATAGGAGTTACACATTAAAAGTTCGTAATAAATATTTACCGGACATTTAAAAGAAATAAAAATGTATAAGATCTTTATCACTCTCAGAATTATGGAGTGAGTATGTTTTTAATCAGAATGGAAAAAAATGATGAATAAAATTTTGTTCTCCCGGCCCGATAAGAATATATTAATACCCCCCCCCCCCCACACACACACCCTCTCACACACTTCACAGACACACATTAATGAAATTTAAAATTATCTTTAAAAAATTATTTCTAAATATTTAAATATAGATATCTATTTTTTCGGTTTTGACTATTTCTTATTAAATGAATGTACGAGGCGGTATAAAAAAATTGTGAACTAATGCCATAAAATTAAAACCGCTTTAGGTACATCAATGAATTTTGAAGTATTTAGTAAGCATCATCTTCTCTATATATAGAATAAACCACCAATCATAAATTTCATTTTTAAATAAAATAATAGTAATTTTTTGTATGCAATGGTATGTCCAGTCGGCGCAACTAAAAACTCTTTTTGATATGAACATTTGACATCCAAAAATTCCGTCGATCCAGGTACATGCATGTGTTCGGACAGTATTTTCCCATTAGATATAGAATTTTAACCTCATTCTGGAAGTTCTATGAAATTTTATCGTGAATTTTACATTGAGTGTCCAAACAATTAAGGCATTGACAATGACGTCAAGAAAGGGGGAAGGGTTTCCATTTCCAACATTCTATGATATTTTGCCCTGCAAACACTCGTATAGACCTAGGACATATTTAAACTAGCTACAGCGAAATAATATGCATCTAAAGTACTTGTTTTTTAAGTTAATATTGATTTGTAGTCAAGGTGTGAAAATCAATAACGTCTAAAATGACGTTTACCATGTGTTGTAGCTATTGAACTCCAAAAACTTAAATATGCTACCACAATCAAGCCAGTGTATAAATCTATTTGCAATATTATATGCACTAAAAGCCGCTGTTCGTAACATTATGAAGTCATATAAACAAGACAGGTACAAGTCCTTTCTCAGCTCCAATGAATCTCATCAAATAAGTGTATGAGGCAGAAGAAGCGGACATTGAAAAACAATGATGTGGTCGGACGTCATGAAACTGAAAGGCAACAGCGCTGGATGATCATATAATGTCGTTTTTATTCTATAATAATTTGGTAGATAATGAACGTATAAGACTAAAAGTTTCAACATTTCTTCATTTTTGTTGTTTCATTTTCCTTATATATTTTAAACGCACAGACTACATAATACTAATTTTAAAGTGTCAGTCCACGAAAATTTTTGAGAATCCTTCGTAAATGATAAACAGAAGATTAAAAAACGGGTGTAATTGATTCATAGATTTTAAATACGCTGTGCCGATTTCGATGCCTTATGGCTTTTATTCTTTATAATGATTTTGAATTATGATTCACATTATCTTCAGAAAGTCAAACAGTGTATATCCGAGGAGTCATTTAAAAAAAATATCTGTACATATTTTTTCTTAGATTTACACACTTTTTACGTCGATTCATTATTCGAAATGAATCTTGATATAAGATCTAATTTTTGGAAATAGTCTTTCCGGTGTATGAAATTCAAAGAAAGACGAAACTCACAGTCTACGCGATTAAAGTTTTAGGAATCAATGCATGTCCACAATTCTTTAAGTAACTTACATGTATCAATTCAGTAATGCATTCATTATGTGGTCCAACTGATGGGATACCATCAAAATTGTCAGTCCGAAAATGGCAGATACTATTTGTGGATCGTAATCTTTGCCACGAATAGCCGTTCATCTAAAACATTTTAGTCTTAATTTGGGACTCTCCTACTTACAAGCAATATTTTCATAACAGCTACATGCGCTAAGACGTCAGAGACAATGCCGTTTTTTATAAATTTGTATTAACCTGTTGATCATTCAGGTTTAGCTTTACGTGTATAATCAAGCATACATTTTGACCATAGAAAATTAATAGCTATTGTGTGTCTTATAAAATGGTGTGACATTTAACGCACAATACAATTGATAGAAAATAAAAGGTTTGAAGATGTTTCGAAAAGTATTTTTTAAATATAATAAATTAGTAGTGTATTATTGAAATGTAATTAGAATTCATCGAAAATATTTATTTTTAACAGTATATTAGATTTTTTTTAATCCTCAAAGTTTACTGTTTTAGTTTAGCTCCAATAGTGAGCTAATCGCATATTGTGTGCGAACTTATTTCAATTGAATATTTACCACCTTTTCCAACAATCTTTTGGAATTCGAATGGTTCAAATTATGCCCCGTTATTAACAGATTTATTTTTATGTTCATATAAAGCAGAATTTGTTCAAAATCTTGTACGTGAAAAGATTCTGAAAATAACACTTGCTGTGGCATTCAACTCGATCTTGAAATATATATATTAACGACATATTGCCTAATAATAAAAGTTACTGGGTATTTCCATACCTAAATCGATTTGAAATATCCTTGTGAGCTTGAGATAAAAGATGCATCCGGGACATCTATCTCATATTTTACTTGAAAAAGAAATTCAGTGCATTTTAACAATGCTACAAAGCTTTATGATAAACGTGATGAATTTGACTTATCAATTGTCAGCATCTCTTACCTATGCAGGAAAATACCTTAGTCGCCCACATATGGAGTTTATATCTTTCAGTTGATTTGATACGGAGGAGAATGTTCTGTGACCAAATTCTAAACCGAGGCAATTCAGTTTTTAACAAATACGTTGAAGCACGAATATCAGATGTTTCATTGGCAAGGCAGGATTTCCGGAGAAAAAAGGTTTAATACATAGGTTTTTCCATTTATAAAAACAGTCACTGAGAGTGATCTCCCGTTTGGAATTCTCTAGGCGGTGGAAAGTAAAGCGTTTACAGAGGCAAACAAAAGCACATGTGTCATAGAATCAGCTATAATACAAGAAAGAAAAGCAGTTATAGCTTTGCTCTACATTTTGTAAACTAAAAGTGCAAGCAGTCAGCAGATCGTCATTTACCATGGCTATGCTGGGAAGGACAAAGATCCGGCATTTGCTGAAAGTAGCGAAAGCTAAGCTGGTAACCGAATAGGCCTATATGTCATGTGAAGCAGGCAACGTTGAGTAACTACAAAAAAAAGTTATAATAAATCCATGCAAAACCATTTATAACAATTTGTTTCCAATAATGTAAATTACATGATAGAAACTCTTGATCATTGTGAATAATAATTAGATGTTAAGGGGAGTGCTGGGATTTCTGTGTCTCGTTTCTATATTTTGCATTTCAGCCAAAATATATACATGTCATCGGATATAATGATACGACAATGTATTTTATTCAAAACGTCTATGAAATGAATGGGTTTTAGAGAAATCGTATGGTTAAAAATCAACATTTTACAAAGGAAATGCATTGATTCTGATTGAGAATTGCGAAAACATTGATTCGTCAAAATCTAAAAAGGAAGGCTGGCTTGGTGGGTTAAATGAACCAGAATTAAACATGTATGGTACCACTAAATATGTTTAAAAATTCTTGAAAATGTCTATACTAAAGCCAGAAACATTGCCAATGTCCTTAAAGTCATCATTTCGTAAGTTCGATAATATGATCTTGTCAGCAAATACAATTTATCATTGATTCAATTGCTAACAAACGTTTCTTATACTGATTGTTTTGTCATTATTTGCCCACCATGGTTGTCCATGGATTTTCGATTATATTTTCCAATCATGACAAGAAGCACACAGCATGTGTAACCGATCTGCAGGGGATGCTCAATCCTGCATGGTACATGATCCAACTTCTGATGTTTTGGAGGCCTGTATTTGCTCTGCCTCCTATTTTGTATTGTTTTATGGACTTTTGAGCTCAAACACTGTTCGTTTTCTTATTGTCTAGGCAATAATATCATTTAAATATTACTTATTTATGTATACGATAAACAATAAAATAATCAAAACATGCATTTTTAAGTGAGGAGTATGTTAAGAAAACGAAGTAAAGTAAATACATTATGATTTTATTATTAAATTATATAGCACATGTACATGTATTTTTCTAATACGCTGTCGACTTTTTTTATTGAGGCATATGTTTCATAGAATAATAGATAATTGTTATTATCATTATTATTATTTTGTTTTCAGTCATGGGGGTATTAAGAGGAAAGCTTCTGATTTTTTATTCAAATGAAGAATGGAACCAGATGTGGTTATATTCCAAGTAATCCCTGCACATGCGTAACACAAATGAAACGGGTTTTTGCTAATTGTTCGGGTCGTGGTCTGAAAAAAAGCTCCACATTTTCAACTAAATGTTGTTTGCATCAATTTCGCAAATAATTCAATACCACAAACCCTTCCAAAGAACATAATGTACCTTGGTATGTCTCGTAACCATATACAATCATTAAATGAATCTTCTTTATTAAGATATAGAAAACTGCGGAACATCAGTGTCTCTTGGAAGAAATTTTTAAATACTTGGATTGGAACTCTTCAAAAACACTCAAATCTTTAACATCTTGACATTTCGAACAATAATATGCTTACCATTGAAGCCTTTACTAAAATATCATATGATTTGAAAGATTCACAAATAAAAACGATGAACTTTGAAAAAATACAGTGCACCCATGGGGTCAGTCAAGATCTTGTTGAATATTCTAAAAATACAAATCTACTGGAATTGAACTTAGCGTCAAACAGGATCAATAGTCTTGAAAGCGGTCTTCTGAATACACTTCCAAAATCACTCCGAGTCCTGAATTTGGCAGACAACGTGTTGGGTTTTGGTCTTTACATAATGGAATTTGCTGTTCTGCATAGCTTGGAGATACTGAACCTGAGTTATCAGTCCTCTTTCCATCAGGTGGTAATGGTGGGCGACTTTTTCGAAAACTGCAGTGACACCAGAAATTCTCAAGGGGTTCAATTGGGATCTTCTGCATTAGGGAAGAACAAGGACAGTGATACCAAAAATGAAAATTCTTTTGATGAATACATGTCTGAATTTCTTGATAGTTCTACTAACTTCACCATCTTCTTTCCTCCTAATTTACGAACCATTTATTATCATGACAATTTGTATAAAATGTCCATCCCTTAAGTTCCAATGGGACCGATAAGCAAATTAACACATTTATATGCGCAGAGAAATATTATATATGAATTAATTGCTCCACTTAATGGGATTCAAAATGTTCGTTTTATTGACTTTTCCAGTAACTTTTGTGGTAATATTTCAAAAGATTTTTTGAAACCCTTTACCGGTATCGAGTGGTTGAATCTTTCCAATAATGCCCTAGGACAAGTTTTTGATAAAGATAAGAATGGAGAAATATTTTTATATCAAACCCAATTGAAGTCTCTAGATTTATCTTTCAACAGAATATATAGACTTTCAGATCATGCTTTCCAATGAAATGATATGATGGAAAATATAAACCTAAGTTTTAATTCTTTAAATGAATTTACAGTTCAAATTTACCATATGAAAAATCTTGCAGTATTAGATCTATCTTTCAATCAATTGTCCCGTGTGCGATCATCTACCATGCATGCCTTAAATACAATAGCAAAGGATAAAGAGGTTTATATTAATTTGTTGGGTAACCTACTAAAGTGCTCTTGCGATAATCTGGATTTTGTCAAGTGGCTACATTATTCAAAGACAAAGTTTTTCATGTTAGAAAAGTACACGTGTGAATTTGAACAATTTAAAGAATAACCGTTGACTGACATCGAACATCTACTTCAAAGAATGGAGAAAAAATGCTCCTCGTTTACACTCATAATTGTAATGACGACGACATTGATAATTATTTCTTTAACAACAACACTGAGTCGAATAGTATTTAGATATAGATGGAAGCTCAGATATATGTATTATGTCGCTAAGGAAAAATATCAGTGTCACAGCATTGAAGATTATGTCGTCAATCAACGTTCTTACCGCTTTGATGCCTTCATCTCATACGCTGATCAAGACAAAGAATTTGTCGTTAAACTTGTAAAAAAGATTGAAGATGAATATGACTTACGACTGTGTATTCACCATAGAGATTTTATTCCAGGTACAGGTATTTTGGATAATATCACGAACGCCATTCACTGTAGCAGACGAACTGTCTGCATTATAACATCACTATTTTTAGACTCATATTGGTGCATGTTTGAATTAGATATGGCAAGAATGAAAGCCATTTATTCTCGTAACGGCGGAAATGTTTTGTTTCTAATAATCTTAGAGAAAAAAGCCATGAAAAATATGCCTTTCTATCTGATGGACCTAGTTAAGAGTGAATCATATCTGGAATACCCGGATGGAGAAAAGTCAGGCGATTGTACAGTCTTTGTATCTAGACTTGGGGAAATACTAAAATCAAACAGTTATACCTTTTAGTAAAGGAACAATACTCGTCAGTTTCACATTTATTTGATATAAGATTTGCTAAAAAGTTACGAGTATTAACCCAGATTTTTTCTATAACGTCAATATTTTTTGTATTAACAAAACATTGAGAATGTATGCCGTTTATTTATTTATTTCTACACTTGTAAATACTGAAAAGTTTGTTAATTATTTTTTTATGAAATAAACATAAGGTATCAAGAGATGTTGAATATTATTGATCGTATTCAGTGTATTTTTTACTCGCCTCAACGAAGTTGGGGCTGGGGGCTTAGCTTACATGTATGCGATACCCTCGGCGTCGGTGTCGGCGCCCCAGACTAAGGTTTTTGAGGCTTTTGTCTTTGTAATTAGTTATATGCCCTATATTGATCATACATGCATTTAACATGCTTCTAATTTGTTCATTGTACAAGATGAGGTTGCAGATGCTGCAATTGCAGCAAAAGAATGACCATGTTAATAATTTTGGAATAGGTTAACACTTTTGGTGCAGTTTTTGGTGAAGGTCTTACGATGACCAAAATTGCATGGATGTAAAATCTAATGATGCATACAATTAGACTTGCTCCGGATGAGTGAGTAGGTTAATGTTCATGATGCAGTTCTCATATTCAAGTAACTATGATCCTTGTGATGACCAGACTTGCATGGATAATACATCTAAGTATTCATAAACCAGACTTGCTTTGGATGCTGGATATGACCTACATTTTGTAAATGAGTGAAAATCTTAATGTTCTTGATGCAGTTCTTATATCGAAGTAACTATGGACCCTATGATGACCAAACTTGCATGGATGTTACATCTAATGATGCACACTTACAGACTGAAAGAATTGCTTTAGATGCTGAATCTGACCTACATTACAGTGGCTGGAACGTTATTGTTGACAACTTACACGAACGATCACGTTACACGAACGATTCCGCACGATTAACGCACGATTAAACCTGTTACACGAACGATCTTTCACGTTCACGATTCTACACGTTACACGATCTTACACGATTGTTAACGCAAACGCACGATTCTCCACTCGAAATAGTTCAAAATATTTAGGAATCTGATATTTTCAAAACGAAATACGACTTAATACTTAATTAAGATATCAAAGAATTATCAATATTATTTCATAGACTTTGAAGAAAAAAACGGAAAATGATATTTCTGTAACTAAATATATGCAAGACTTAATATTTTAGATTGAAAATAATTATTTCTAAGGTAATTCTGCGATAAAAAAAACGGATTTTGTCCGTTCTATTAGACGATGTACATGTATGTGGGTCGTATAATTTGATTGAATTGGATATCATGATATGCAGAAAGGGGGATACGATTGAACAGAAATGGCAGCATGGAATGACTTAAATTATAATTACAAAATTTATCCTTATATTTCCAATGATTCAATGTCTGATAAACTTGCCAATTATTCAACTTTTTTATTTGCAAAAATTTAAAATTAATTAATTACAAATAGACTCAAGAGATAAACACAGATTATAAAAACTCCCGAAAATCATGCCGTGTCCATGTATATTTGTCGACAAACTAGTAATGTAAGCATTGAGAAATGTTTATTTCTTAGTAAAAAAATATATATTTACTTTCAATGAATTGATTTCAATATTATCTTGACCACAATAAAAGTAAATAATAATTAAAATCAGATTTTTCAAAAAGGCGTTAAAGATCTAAGTACGGTTTATCACAATATTGATCTCGATATTTGACGAGAACTTAATATTGTACGACTTACTATATTGCTTGTTTTAGGGCGATAATTAGTTCGTTCTGCATTCTATTATGTAAATTGCGCTCTTTCATTTTATTTTTATTTTAATTAATAAATTAAGAAAAACAATCAAGGGAAATGCTTATATTACAAATAACATTCCGATAAAAACTTACAAAACGAAATTTACACGATTCTAAACGCACGATCTCGCACGATTAAAAACGCACACGATTGAGTCTGATACACGAACGATCTCGCACGTTACACGAACGATCACTCACGATACACGAACGATTCTACACGATTGGTTTGTCAACAATAACGTTCCGACCACTGTACAGCTTAATGTTTTGGTTCAGGTACCATTTCCAAGTAACTATGGGCCATTTGATGACCAATTTACATGGATAAAACATCGAAGGATGCACACTGACAGACTTGCTTCGGATGCTCGATCCCACATGCATTTTCCAGAAACAGGACCAGGTAAAAATTAAAATTTAACACCAAGAATCTTTAAGACTTATATCAACCTAATTTGCATAAATGATGCATCAAGGGATAAACTCTCTCAAACATATTCTTCAGATGCTGGATTTGAATTACATGTTCTTGATGGGCGACTTCTTTCAAGTTTTTGGATAGGTCTATTTCCAAGTAACTGCAAGCCCTATCAGATCAAATTTGGGTTGTAAACTTCAAGAATGTTTGTTAATTGTCGGACTTCGCCTGACGTAAAGAAAACATTCGTTAAGGTGAGCTCTGTAATCTTAAATAACCTATTTCTTAATTCTTATAACACAAAAAGAAAGCAGCAAGCAACCCTTATAACACTTATCTTTCAACACGGCGTAATGTCTTTTAACACATAAATGTTTTAGATGGTAACTTTGTAATAGCTTTCTATTGAGCTCTGCTTAAAGGACTTTCTCGACATCTCGCAAGCAGACTATAATGAATACTTAACCCTTTATCAAAACTGTGAAATTTGCCCGGCCTAAGGATAGGGCCCCGGTTTTATCTGGTTAAAGTTCAGCATTTTTTGCAAAAGTGAGTCAAACTTTGGGGTAACGGTAACGAGGTCAAATTTGGTTGTAACAAAAGAAAGGTCTTGTCACATACACCTGTGAAGTACGAAAACCACAGCCCCACCCAACTTTAAGTTATGGACAAGGTTAAAAATTGTTTTTGCTTTTTTTACAAGCAACAAAACAGACAAGCAGACAAACAAACGGACAGGACAAAAATTGTGTACCCCTAATCTTCGATTACGATGGCATGGATATATTTCATCCATGTACCAAACACATTTGGCTAAAAGAATAATAAATCAAGTATGCAGTGTGTATATAAATTTATGACGTGTAATTTTTCTACAATTGACAAATATTGTATGATTTTTTTTTCTAGAGAACGTTGTTATTTGCTCATAAAAATATATTTATGAACAAACAATGATGGAATTCCCTTAAAAATGTACACAAGGTAAAAGAGTGGCATTTAAAATGCTTACATAAGTATGTCGAAGAAACTCGTTTCCACTTATATATTTTTAGATGTAAGACCTCAACTGTAATTCAGTGTTTTTCTGAGGTTTAAAAACAAGAAGGACTTATAATAATTCTGTTCCCAGTTACGGACAGATGAATTAAGTCCTAATATTTATTTATTTATTGTGTAAAAGATATTTACACAAACTTTCCTTTGCAACATTAAAGAAAAAAGCTTTATATTTAGTTTTTGATTCAGTAAATAATAATCCATGGATTAATTAAAATAAAATAAAATAGAAAATTAGTAGATATATGTATATTAAATGAAACTAGAGAATAACACAATTGCAGCAATTATATATTTTTGAGCGTGCTCATTTTAGCTTCCAAACTGAGCGTTACCGGTTATAACCGGACCAACATCTCTATAAAATCTTTCAAACAGGCATACAAACCTAAAAAAAAATATGAAATAAAGTTATTTTCCTATTCTAGAAAGAGATATGTAGTGTTCATAAAATTCATCTCAAAACATTTGTTACTCTGGTGAATTTATTTTCAATTACAATTTAAAATTAGGGCAAATTAAGATGATATGACAAATGATATGGGATTTAATATGAAAAATCACCTTTCAACGCATAGAGTATTTATATTCCACTTGAAAAAGAACAAATCTGAACAAAAATAAAATATAACAAATTTCAGACGCAGTATAAAGTCATCAAATATATTCTTTTATATTTTTGATTAAAAATAGAGGTAATAAATTCATTAAATGCGATGTTTCATTGCATCAAGAACATAAAAAAAAATCCCAAGAATACATTTTGCTTCAAACAACATTAATAGATACATAATATACCTGAGCTTAGTTAGATGCATGTATGTACCTAAGGTTTGTTAGAGTTCATCCATGCATTTACCAGTTTAAATCTTAAATAGCCGAATTCCTCTTACTTTAATACCAAAAGGAAAATATGACACCATTTACAAGTTCACAAATTGGAATATATAGATAGACGTTTTTAACATTCTCTGTCACGAAACAGAACGATGTCCTCATTTCAAAATGTTTTTGTTTGACATTTGATTGGTTTGTTACAAACTAGACAAACATCTGGGGTATTCATTAAAAATATTTGGATTACATACTGACACTGCACCTAAATAGATAATTTATACACATTCTGACTTTACTTTTGTATTGTAGAATGACCGACAATATGTTAAAAACAAACTAAACAAGATTGCTTACAATATTGAAAAAAGGAAACATCAAAGCAAAATGTATACATTGTTACACATTAAAAATAATTTTTTAACACATATGAATGTTTAAAAGAAAATACTTCAACAGAAAAACTGATAGTAGAAGTTATTTATCTATTCCTGTTACATGCACCCGCCATGAAAAGGGCATACGACTAAACCTGGACTGGCCAGAAAGCTGTCATGGAATTTGACTCCAAACCAAATTTAGCTTGACTTAAAAACAGGTTTGCCTCAAATTTGGTCTCTTTAAAAAGTTGTGGTCTCATACAAAAAAAAATTCTGGTTTGAACTTAATTGGTTTTATTGATTTTCTGTTAGTGTCAGTTTTCCCAAGATAGACTAGATAAAACATATTTCTGGTGATCTGTCTATGTGCACATAGAAATAATGTACTACTGCCAATGTGGTTATTTTACTGATAAGCATTCCTTATTACACTGCATCGAAATATACGTTACTTAAGAATGTGTTACCAAATTCTTATCGACTGGCATGTAAATGTGGTTTCGTTATTTGTTGTGTTTTACAATAGGAATGGCTACCGCCCAAGGACAGGAACGTCATTCGTTGCCGCTTTTGTTCAAACCCCGTGGAACATCACTGTTGTCTCCGTCATGTGGACCTCTGTATCTCGTGCATTCCAAAACACATGAGTGACAGGTTGAGAAAACATGAAATTGTCGAATATTCATCAAGAAAAAAAGTTCTCCCTAAATGTCAATCACATACGGAAAACCGATGTGAGACATACTGCCAAGACTGTGAAAAACCAGTATGTATCCAATGCATGATTGGTTCACAGAAAACGCATGAAATTATCCATGAAATTCTTCAAAAATTGAAACAGCAAATTATATTTAATGCAAAAGAATTGGAAAACGACATTGTTCTAAAGTACAGAAGTATCAACGTAACTGCAACCGCTGCACATTTTGAAAAAGTTTTAGCAGAAAAAGAAGAGCGAGAAGAGAAAATATGTCAAAAGGTACATGAAGCTAGCATTCGACTCAAAGAGGAGGTGAACAAACAAGGGAAGAATCTGAAAGAGAAGGTAAAGAATTAAAGATTTAGTTGTAAAAGAAATCAGTCAGATCACACAAGATAACAAGTAATGACACTTCAGCGATTATGAACTACCAATCAAGAAATTGTGAGTTCCGAAAGGGTAAAAAATTACCAAAAATTATTTGTCCAGAGTAACTTCCTGGTAACGTAAAACAAGACCAAATCATTGAGATGTTAGGTTATCTTCAGACGGGCAAAGACCCTATGAGACATTCTTGGATGCTTAAAATTATGAAAGAACCAGAATTACTCAGTACAATACAAAGTCCAGTAGGGGATAAACAAGAGTTGTTGGGAGTGCAATGTGTGGGGAAAGATGATATTTTGATTACTGAAAACACAAATGTTATGAAGCAGATGAACAGGGCTGGGTGCATTTCAAAAGCAATTTTTACACATGGCGCAGCCATAGCACTAACCATTAATTTACAAAGGAACCATTATTTTCACTTGAGACGTTTCCTCGTATAAGTTCAGACATTTATGCCTATAATGACAACAACGTTAAAGTATTATTTCGCATAGCTCACTGGTTTCCTCTTGACCTATATTGTACAAAAAGAGGAACGCTTATGGTGAGCATGCGCTCTGATGATTACAGACAAAGTAAAGTCTTTCAATACTCAGGGACCAAAGAGATTCAGAAGATACAGTATGACAGTCAGGGACAACCTTTGTGTTTTCTGGTGTTGAAACGATGCTTCCATTGACTGAGAATGGTAATGGTAATTTCTGTGTTGCTGATATTTTCGGAAGGGTTGTTGTCGTAGTGGATTCTTCTATGGGATTAAGATTTAAGTATCAGGGCAACCTCACCAATCAATTAACCTACAAAGAATTTAAACCATTACACATTGCTACCGATGTAAATACTCAAAAACTGATATGCGACAGCTCAAACAATGCAGTCCACATCATGGACAGTGATGGTAATTTTATTCGTTATATAAATTACCCTTGCGCTGGAGGATTGAGTATAGATACTGACCATCATCTTGTTACTGGAGACAAAAGGACTGGCAAAATTCTAATCATAAAATATCTCGACAAATAGACTACCTGATTGTTTGTGAAATGACATGAAATTTTATACTCTTAACTGTCATATATACATTTTTTGAGTACATGTAACTTTACTTGTCATGATAAATATTGCTTTTTTTTACTGTAACATCTGGTGCATATATTATTAACAAAATTTAATAAGAACATGTTACTAACTAATAATTATGCAACCTTTTCTGATTTAAATCATCGAAAAACGGACCTAGTGCATCAAGAGTATTTTAAAAGATATATGGTTAAAGGTAATTAGACTGAAATAATTCTAAACCATGTAATGAATATGTGAATATTCCAAAGAACGAATTTTTTTTTATAGATAAATGTGTCAAGAAAAAAAAAATCCATGTAATGGTGTATATAAATTGACGAACTCAAAAGAACTCAGACCAGTGTCTGTAAATATAAGAATGATTCTTCACAATGGAATTGATTGGGTTTTTTTTTATGTTGAAGACAATTTCCTTAATATGAAAAGTGCTGATAAGAATTCCCCGATGCCTGATTTAAAATTTACTCGTCCCGTGAAACACTTTGTACATTGACATAAAAGGTGTTAATTAAAATAGTATTAAAATGCAAAAAAAAAAAACCAAAAAAACAAAAAAAACAAAAAAAACAAAAGCAGCCCAAATTTCCGAGCACTTTTCCGGTAGCTGGGAGAAAAGCTTTGTATACATGTGTCTAAAGATTATTATTTATAGATAAGCGGATAACTTTGATTTATGTTTCCAATATTTATGAAAGAATAACTGTATATAGGTTTATGAAAAAGAGCATTAGTATTCTTTTAAGTCGAGGAAATAGGATCAAAAAGTATTTTTCATGCTATATACACGTATACCCTTGTGTATACAAATATTTATTTGAATAGAATTAATATGGATGTTTTTTTAAGTAAAACTTAGATGCTAGCTAGGTTTCTTTCAGATCCATAATTGTTTAATGTAAGAAAGCACTGTTAAAAAGTCAAACGACAAGCCAAGGAGGGGGGTCCATCTTAACATTAGCCAGAACAAATACTTTAAAAAAATTGACACTTACATTTGGGAATACGAGTTTTTTAATAGGAACTTCTAGCTCATATCAATCATTCATTTCATGTGGCCAGAATTCTCACAAACAAACTTTCTATCAAATTTGAATCTTGAAGCGAGGAATTGTGCGAATGATAAAGTTCTCAACACATGATATTATATAAGAGGATTGTTTTCGTAATTTTCATTGGCTGAAAAGACGTCACATGATATTCTTCATTTTGTGATAACGACGCGAAAGCGCGTCGGCGGAAAATGATAATGCACGACACAGTGTTCGGTTGCACTGAAGTTACGTAAAACGTGACGTCATAGTATGAGAAATGTGTTTTTAACCATTGTGACGTAATGACAGCCAAGTCTGTTTAGTTAGGACTGTATTAGTGCATTCAGTTTGAGTGATTATATAATATAACTATTATGGACTTCGGTGAACGGTCAATATGTGGTTATAAGGACTCATGGCAATTGATATTGACCTCAGACACAGAAAATGATAGCGACCTCGCAGGCTCGGTCGCTATGACGTTCTGTGTCTTCGGTCAATATCAATTGCCATGAGTCCTTATAACCACATATCGACCTACACTGAAGTCCATAATTGTATAATATTAAAGAAAATAGAAATACAACATGTGTTACAGAACAATTATGAAGTAATAAGTCCTAAAAGTTCTATTCAAAATTTTCTGTAATGACGCCCAATATCTAGCCTCGGATTACTGATCACTATTTCAGTAGCATTCGAAAATACTGTCGGTTATGTACAAGCCCGAAAGCATGATTTTTTTTAAAATAAACTAAAGCCTTTAAAAGAGCTAAACCGATTGTCTGAGTGTATCTGCAAGTTTGGATCTAAAAGCTGTTACTTCCTCATCGTCCCCATCCTCTGGGAATTCTATGTACGATTTTGATTCGATCAAATCCATGAATGAAAATGGTAATTTTTTCATTACATCGTTCTCTAGCGCAACCAAAAACAAAATATTTTCACCGTTTCGGGAATAGATGGCCTCCATGCGTGCCATGTTTAGTTCAAACATGCACCAGTATGAATCTAGAAAATGTGACGTAATAAAACAGAATGTTTTCCTGCTATTATGAATGGCATTGGTGATATTTTCTGCTATCCCTGTTCCGGGGATGAAATCACGTTGATGTATACACAACCTTAAATTGAATTCCCTTTCCAAGTGCTTCACGAGGTTGATGACAAATACTCTGTCGTCATCTGCATAAGAAACGAATGCATCAAAGTGATACAAAGCGTTTGGAAGGGCATCTGGCCTGTTAACATTAATTTTATAATTTTCTCTCGCCACATAATACATATACCTCAGTTTCCATCTATATCTGTAAAGAATACGGCTGATGGTGGTTGTCAAGACAACGATTGTTAATGACGTCATGATGACAATAATAAGAGTGTACGAGGAACACTGTTTTTCCAACATCTGAAGACGGTTTTCGATTTCTGAGAATGGAATTCCTGAGGAATTTGAAGAAGAGCACACATATTCATCAAAATGAAGAAAATTAATATTCTTTGAAGTTATCATCCATTTCACAAAATCTAAGTTCTCACAGTCGCATCTCAGTTCGTTGCCCTTCAAGTTCAATGACAGAATGTTCTTTTGGGAAATTGCATCTAACATGTCTCTTGTTTCTCTACTCAAGAAAGATATCTGGTTATTTGAGAGGTCAAGGTGAGACAGGTGATTCATATGACTGACTGTACTGTGAACCTACTCAATGAATTGAAACTGAGGTTAAAATTTTCCAGTTGTTTGAGGTTCTTAAATACTTTACTAGGAAGTCGTACTATTCTGTTTCGTGTTAGGTTTAAAGATTTCAACATGAAAAGATTCTGAAAAATTTCTCCCTCAACATCGTTTTCCAGATTCTCACCTAGAGCATTATTGGAAAGATCTAAATACGATAAATGTTTGAGATGTTTGAAAAACCCTGGCGAAATATAGCTGCAAAAATTATTAGAGAAATCCGCATGTACGACGCTTTCTATACCGGTAATGGGGCCATTTAGTTCATAGATTATGTTGTTTTGAAAATAAACTTTTGACAACGCAGGTGCTTTAACTGATTTGAACACAAAGTTTTGAAGAGTCATTTTGTACAGATTATCGTGAAAGTATAACGTTTTTAAGTTAGGTGGAAGAAAGACTGTTACATTTACTTGTGTAAGTAAAGGTAACTTTAATCGCTTTTTGACTGTCGTTTCCCCATGCTGGGTTTCTGTTAAATTCGCACATTCCGGCTTTGTATCTTTGCAGTTTGTGAAAAAATCCCTTAGTCGTATTTGATGAAAGGAGGACTGAAAACTAGCATTGATAGTAATAATATTAGATAAATCGCCGAATTCTAGCAGATAAAATCCAAAACTCAGAACGTTATTGTCCAGATTAAGATATTTTAGTGACTTTGGTAACTCGGTGAGAACACCCAACTCCAGACTGTTAATTCGATTCGAAGCTAGGTTCAGTTCCTCTAAATGTGTATGCTTGAGGAAAGTTATGTGACGTCTTTTAATAATGAAACTCACTCCATATGTACATTGTAGTTTCTCAAAATTTAAAACTCGAATTGAAGTAGAATTTCTTAAATCACTCGATATGTTGGCTATCACCTCCAAAGTCAGTTCCTGATTACCGGAAATGTCAAGATGAACTAAATTTGAAGAGTTTGCAAAGGAACCCAGTTTAATCATAAGAAGCTCATTTTCCGAAATACTTAAATTTCTCAGACTACTATATCGGGTCAGTGTGTCCTCCATCACGTTAACAATGAAATTTTTCGACACATCTAGATATAGGATATTTACAGGAAGATTTGTAGGAAAACTAGGTAGTCTGTTGTCTGCCATATTTATTCCTATGACGTCAATGTTAAATGACGGTGCTGTCTCCAGCTTGAGACGTTTACAATTTGCCCATATTTGTCCGTTACTGTGATGACACACACAGCGTTTGTCTGACGAACAATTAAATGCTTGCACTTGTATCAATGTGGAAATTACAAAAAAGCCCAGTCCGTTTAGTACAAAGTTCACCATTCTACAATTATAAAATAAACAGATATATTGAATTGGGGTTTCATATATCATCTGAATTGTGCTTAGAATTTTAAGATAAGAAAGGCAATTTTAAGTTTTTTTTTTCTCTGCTTATCATTCACCCATATAAAAATCATCTTGTAAATGCTTTATATCTATCGCGTTAGATATTCAGCGAAAATTGTTTTTGAAACAGATTAGAGCAGATTTGATTTACCTCAGATGTATTTAGCTTTTATCTCGTGATATATTTGAAACTACAATTTCAATTAAAACATATTTTATTATGTAGCAATTACATAAACTGACTGGGCAGCAGGCAAATCCTATATAAGCCCTCTTCAATAACATATTCGCAATTATGTTTACATGTTAAACCTAT